>BGPR01048776.1:0-11469 GCA_013235015.1 Araneus ventricosus
CGGACATACAAATAGACAGACTTCCCGTTCACGGATTTTGTCCAAAATTTGATAGAAACCTACAAATTATGTTCAAAGACCACATACCAAATTTTTTCCCCGTAGCTCTAATAGTTTTCGAGTTATCGTGTTCACAGACAGACACATACACAGACAGACAGACATAATTCCAAAATTGTGTTTTTCGGACTCAGGGAGGTCTAAAACGTGGAGATCCGTCAAAATCTCGAGTTCGAATTTTTTGACGATTACAATACTTTCTCTTTGTATACTTCGTATACGAGAAAGTAAAACAGCTGCAATCAAGTAAATCTTAAAGATATTAAAAATCGTATCAAAAATTTAAGTGCACAGCCCTCATGAAAACAATGTTATAAAAATATTTAAAAGACGCAATAGATGGAAATGAAAGAACAGCGGAAATGCAAACGCGCCCCCGCCCCAAAAATATTATTTGCATCGCCTAAAAGGCAATTAAACATTGCAATTGACATCCTTTGTTTTGGGGTTGTCAGATCGTAAAGAAGGGACGTCCACCCAACTACGCTCAAGGACGCATCGGGGGATAACCCTAGGCGTCGAAATCGCTTTTGGAAGATGGGAAAAGGTCAAGTAGTGTGATACCGCCTTTAGTAATCATCTTTAAAATCCATTTTTTTCTGTATACATTCATCACAAGAATTTACAGGAAACATACTTAAAATTCTATAAATTTACATTTATACTGCTTTACATTCATGCAAAATGTTTAGATTTTAAATGAAATACTTCCTATCTATACTAATATTAAAAGATAATGTCTGTCTGTCGGCGATCTACAGAACAGATTGTAGAATCTACCAAATTTGTCACAGATATACTTTGGATGCCGAAGGTGAGCGACTCGAATCCATTTTTTGAAATTTTTATTATTTAAAATTTAAGCCAAATTTCGTCGTTTTCGACCATTTTTTCGCTAATAACTTCCGAAATGACTGCTGCACGAAAATAATTTTTATGCTGTTGTAACGTGGTCGTTAAAAGGTTTGTTAGATTGATTCTTATAAACAGCTTCGTTTATTAAAAAGTTAAGGCTACTAATTCAAATTTAGTAAAAAGTAATAATTTTGATATTTTTTAAAGATAGTAGTAGTGTAATACAGCTAATGGTACTTGCACGTTATAGCGGTCACCGAGATTGAATCGCCAAGCAACCGAGATATATCGCCAAGATAGAAGACGGTTTGGCGATGTCAGAACATTTGTTTTGGGTGCGCAGTGAACTTTTTATTGGTATCTTGCGCACGCTATGCCTGCGGCATCCAAAAAAGACAAATTGTGCATGCGATGCTTCTGAAGTGGGTACCGGGCAAATTTTTTGAACTTAAAAAAACTTAAGCGGCTTCGCTTTCATCAAAGCGGGAACCTAGTAGCCAAACTTGTTCATTGAATGTTAGGAATTTACGTATTTTAAAGTTTCAAAATGAGCTCTCTTCTCAAAAAGTTCCTTCGTCAAAAAGTCAACAGAAGCGTAAACAAGCACGGCAGTCCTAAACAAATCCGTTCGGAAATGATCAGAACTGTAGAACACTGAACTAACGAGCTTGGCAAAATTCGGAGGTCGCCAAGTAAGCTCGGTGGCCGCTTTAACAAACAAGTTCCCAACTGGTACTATCTTAACTGAGAATAATAATGAAATTGTAAAATTCGACTTTTATAATAAAAGCGAGTAAAATCGTAACTGTATTGCATATCTTAAGAACTAACTATACATTTCCTTTTTATATGATTTATGTGTGGCAGGCATGAATTTAATTTTTAAAATCTTATATCGACCTTGAAGCGCTGATTGTCTCTGATATCGATGAGTGTGAGCTATATGAATTAAATTCACGAGGCCGTTAAGATACTTTTTAGGACGTTTGGCGTCACTAGATGTCGCTGATCACAACACGGCAATAGCGACATGCTTCCTTATCTCGTTTCCCTGCATTGGAGTGATACGGATAAAGTACGTTATGCGCATACTGTCCTACCGCCACGAGAAAAACCCTAGACATGCCTTTGGCAGTCGTTATGGAAACGAGATATTCCACTGCATTTTGGGGGTGAAGGAAAGTGCTTTATTTCGTTTAGCGTAGATAGAACCGGCGGAAGTCTGATTTCTCTTTGTACTTCGTTCGGAAACGAATTCCTCGCCTAACGGAAGTGCGATTAGTTTGCCAAATGTTGCGGTTGATTTTATATCCGTATCCCTCCTTTCTTCAACTCGTCTATTTGAGGCAACCCTGCTCAGGTTTTTCTCCTGGCGGTAGGACAGTAGGTCCTGACGGTATCTCCAACTTTTTCACTGTTTGTAAATCAAAGCGCGTGCGTATTGAGTAGTTTGTAATCTTATACGGATAAATTCGTTCACGCGTGAATAAGCTTCTATTGCAATTGTTAAATTGAAATAACTAAAATATTTTAATATATATGGTGAAAAATTATAATCATTATGTATTGAAATTTAATACGTAATAATCACAAAGAACAGCTTATAAAATTTCAGCCACATTTAAAAAAAATTCGACGGGAGGCTGTCTCTGCGAAACGGCCGCTGGGATTGAGGGGCCTAGACTTACTTAACTTTCTCAACTGTGACTAAAGTAGCTCTATGTGACTATTAACTCTATAGTCTATAGTGACTATGTGATTGTATCTATGTAAAATTCTTCGTGATTTTCATCAACTTTGCAACTCGACTGTGTCTAAACCGTAATTACAAATTCTAAACTTATTCTTGCAATCTTCAATGTCTACCTTTCTCTGTTAAATGAAACTAAAACCAACCCTCTATGTTATTTGGTTGTGGAACTATAAACGTTTAAGTTTATCACGAAATTTGATGTAATTCAACAATTCTTGAGTAATATTTCGTGTGAACCTCAGATCGCTGAATGAATTGCCAAATGCACTTGGATAGTCCGCGTGCTCGCGCATCGGTCGCTGCGATGTCATCAAATTTTTCAGTGATTTTCACCAACTTTGCATCTGTAGGAATACAAACTTCGTTCACATTAGAAATGATATCTCTTTCATTAGAAAGATTGACAGTTTTTTTTAAAAGTTTTTCAAAATTATTACAAATTAAATGAAAAACTTTTAAATATTTTTAATTAAAATAATAATTTTTTTATACATAAAGTTATTGTTTATTCATATGATACTTCAGTTATTGGTAAATTTACTTTATAAGTACTAAAATAATGATAAATAGAACTAAAGGTAATAAATCATAACTACAATTACCCACAACAGGAAAGATATTTTTTAGGCTTCATCACTTATAAATTTTATAAATTCATTCTATGAATTTCATACGATAATGAGTAAAGACATTTATCGATTGGTCCCTTTTCAATTATTGAAATTTCGTACCATCTGCCTACGCATTTAATAGATTAACAGCTGATCTCTGCTATTTATATTCTATCATATTGGACCATCTGCATACGTATTCAATATATTTACGTCTGCTCTCTACTGTTTCCTAGATAAAATAAGAACGAAGAATTTGTGAATATAAAAACCCAATAATTTAAAACTTTCAATGAATTTAGAATGATAATATTAATTATAGCTAATATTTATCACCATTATAGATGTATTTAGAATTATTTTACTGTTTATATATTTTTATTATTATTTATCTGTAATTCAACTATCATATAAAGTTATTTTCTGTATAAAAATAATTAAAGTTTAATTTAAAATATTTTTAAATTTTTAATTTAACTTGGAATAATTTTGAAAAAAAATTTAAAAAAAAAAACGCAGTCAGGACCGAACTGCGGACCTTCCGAATGCTATGCGAGCGCACTGACATCGAAACTATCTGAGCACTGCTTGCTTGCGAAGAGTTACTGGTATATAAGTTGTGCCCAATGTTTGAGGGACATTTTCTCCGAATTGGCTGGCCATTGCACTCTTTTAGATTAATGGGTGAACACCCTAATGGTATGCTACTAATATGCCAAGTTTCATCCCGAATTGAATTTCCCAAGTCGTTCCCTTTCCTTGTAAAACCAACTATTTATGTTATTTCGTTGCGGAGCTATAAGCATTTAAAAATACCACGAAAAGCGTCATATTTTTTTCCTTTCCCGACACACCATTAGTCCACTATGGAGGGGCGTAAGTCTACGTCAAAAACCGACACTATCTGACAAAATTCTACCAAATTTATTTTAGGTAAAACTTTTCCCTGTTTTCTATTTTTTGTTGTAAAAATCACTAACATGCATAGATTGGATACTGCTAGTTGATACTGCGTTTGATTATGATTTATGGTGATAGTTCGGAATTTTGCCATCTATATCAACTAGACAGAATTGTACTATGTTTTCATAGATATTTAACTAATAATATTAAAGCAAAGCGAACTAATTTCTAAAAAGTAATCTAATGATAAATTTACTTAAAATTTAACATTAGTTCACAAAAAGTTAATGTTATACATATTAGACAATCTCTAATTAGGCAAACGAACAGAAACTTGACTCGTGTTTGATACTACTGCAAAAGCAATCTTTAATACATCAGAAAATGATTAAAAATAAAGCAAGATTCATTATATCTTAACTTAAAGTACAGAAGTACTGAAAAAATAAAACCCACACAAATTTCATTATCCTAATAAGAAAATATGAAGCGGAGTATATCTATATCAACCGTGTTCTTTAAAACTTTCACGCGAGTAAACAAAGTTGAGTTACCAGAAAATATTCCTAGATGGGCAGAACCGTCGAAATTTTGGTTGGTGTGGATCATTTTTACTTTCTCGCATATGAAGTATACAAAGAGAAAGTATTGTAATCGTCAAAAAATTCGAACTCGAAATTTTGACGAATCTCCACGTTTTAGACTTCCCCGAGTCCGAAAAAGACAACTTTAGAATTATGTCTGTCTGTCTGTGAACTCGATAACCCGAAAACTATTAGAGCTACGGGGATCAAATTTGATATGTGATCTTTACACACAATTTGTAGGTTTCTATCAAATTTTGGACATAATCCGTCAACGGGAAGTCTGTCTATCCGCATTCATGTGAACACTATAACTCAAAAACTTGAATAGCTGAATAGATAAAATTTGGTACACAGTTTTATCATCAGGAATGTAGGTTCTTATAAAATTTTGAGCCAAATCCGTCAAAGGGTTGACTGTCTGTCGGTCTGTATAATCGCATACTTCTGAAGTCAATATCTTCTAAAAGAAATGACTTAAATAAATGAAATTTCACATGTAGTCTTGAAACCCTGATTGTGATTTTTCTCCAATTTTCGTTTATATCGGTTTAAAAAAAAAAAGGCGTTGAAATTGCCTATTCGGTTTTTTCTCCATTCTACGCAAAAAAAAAGAAAAAAAGCTGCGAACGCTGGAGCGAGCGTTTTCACCACATAGGACTTTCTGGCGCGCGGTGTATTTTCCCCCCATCAGTGTTATTCCTATGCGAGAAAGTTTCGGGGAGGCCACTCCCTCTGGCTTCCTTCTCAAGTGAGCGTGAATTGACCCCATTCTCTACCACAAACCAAATATTACTAGGATGCTTTACAGCAAGGTCGACAACATTTTTGGTTTCGTAAAAGCCATTTTTAGAACTATATTTATCAAAATAGTAAGGTAAGTGCTCCAGTAGTGGGCCATGTACCAGTAGTGGGCCACTTGAATTTTTAAGTTGAAAAACAAGAAATTTCAACATTCCAATGAGATGAGAGATCTGCCTCTGCTTGGCTGAAACCCTTATCAACTAAATACCACAGGCACAGCCTTCATTTCCTGTTTAGTTAGGAGCTAGAAAGTTTGTTGCTGAAGTTGGACTCTGAAAGAAACATTTTAAGCCTATTCTTAGTGATTTCCTTAAGAGGCAACTCTTCATTTAACTATTTTTTAGCATACATCCTATTTGTTTTTAAAATGAATTGTTATTGATGTTATTTGATTATATACTGAATGTATTATAAACTATCATTAAATTAAATAATATTAATAATTAATGGATAGTGAAGGGTGGCCCACTTTTGGATCAATGTTTTACTAAATGCTCCAGTAAGTGGGCCTAGGGGGCTCAGTACTGGAGCACATGCTTTCTCTCAAATAGACTGTTTTGTGATGTTTGAAAAAAGGTTATACCTTGTAAAATCTTTTTATATAATTGGATTTGCTTTATTTTTATCAGAACCAGTAGTGGGCCACATGGCCCATTTCTGATACACTAATGGCCCACTATTGGAACATTCTGGCCAATTACTTAATAAATATTTTATAGAATTGACCATTGAATTTTCATTTTGGAACAATGGAAAGGAGAGAAAAACTTTATTCGGAAGTTAACTTAATAGCCGCCATTAATGAGGTAGAAAAGGGACATAGCATTCTCTCAGTTGCTAAAAAATACTTTAAATCTACAAAGAACAAAAAGGGTTTTTTAATTGTTGAAAATGATTTATTCAACATAAAATATAAAGATTTAATATCCATAATGCCCTAACCAGAACTTAAAATGAAAGATCGACAATTAACATATACCTTTAATAAAAAATTGACTGTTAGAGAAAAAATGTAAATCTCATGCGACTAGAATCTATAAATAAAAGATTTCATCTATATCAAGCCATTTTTATTGTATTTTTATAGTGTATAATGTTAATGTATTGTTATTATTACTAGATAATGATTTTATTCTTTTTTCTTTAACACATTCGGCAAATCTGGGTGGCCCACTTTTGGCATGCCCACTACTGGTGCATCAAAAGTTTACTATGCCCACTTCTGGTGCATAGGAGTGATCTAATTTTTTAATTTTGAAAAAATTATATGACAATTATTTTGATATTTCAAGTGTTTATTATTTTAGAAAAGAGTTTGAACAACCATAAAAAATACAGATTAGCAAAACTTCTCTAAAGTTTAGATGATAATTGAAAAAATACCCTTAATTAGCCCACTACTGGAGCATTTACCTTATTTTCGGAACAGCCAGTCAGCAATTTGAACTAAGAAATATACATTTTAACAATTCAATCCAAAATGTTTTTTTTTTTTTGTTGAAATGAATTTATTTTTTCTTTGCTTAAAAGTGACAAAATGCAATGTAATTCAGTTATCTAATTTGATTTTACAACTTTCGTATGAAATACAATCATTAAAATAAAAAATAAATGATTTTTAGCATCCTTACATATAAATTATCACTTTTCTATCGTCAAGCGGTATGTCGGGATTTCAAATAATTTATACATCTAAATAGCAGTTAAATTACTAGATATACACATCTAACTAACGGTATAAATTATTACTAGCTGTGACCCAGTGTTGTTCAGAAAAATATTTTTTCCAAGTGTTCGTACTTGTAAAACTAAACTTAATTAAACAGTTTTTCGCAGCAGCGTCTTTCATCGATTTTCGCTCTTCCGTGTCCTCTGATCCTTTTGCCATACCTGAATTACCTGGCACGAATTTAACAGTCCGTGTCCTCTGGTCCCTTTGCCAGACCTGAATTACCTGGCACGAATTTAACAGCTCTTGGTACTCTTACTTTTCTCTCTCTACCATTGCTTACTGAGACAACAGAAGCTTTTTCATATCTTAGTTTTTAATGCTTTTCTTCGGAGTACAATACTATTTTTTTAGTGTCTGTGTGATTGATAGAAAAAATGCCGCATATGTTTTCTTTCATTTTCTCCTTAGGTCTTGTTCCCCGGTAGGAACTGTACTCAATAATCTTGAATGATTTTACACACTCATTCGAATTAATATGCACAAGGTGTCTTTTTGTACTAAATCGATAACGCTCTATAACTTTGTAATTGACATTTCCCCCTTATTCTCTATCGTTTCAGAGATTGGGACGCTATCTCAGGAGTTTGCCACTTGGTGGCGCTGTAAGTGGTCTTATCGCATAGCGCATAGACGTTTTACTATACCTAAACACTACAGCTGCCGTCGTTCTGAAGTTAAGGGAGGGTGGCCCTTATTTAGGTGGGCACCCTGTATAAAAAAGTGACACCTATGCAATTTCTCCGATTTTAATAAAATAATATAAGTAAGAAACGTTGATATTGGACTGCGGGCCGCTTAATGATAAGATCTCGGCTTCGGGATCAGAGGATTGCAAGTTCGAAACACGATTCCAATAAAGATCAATCATGTATGTTGGCATGCTGCCGGATGAAACTGGAATCGATAGTCAATGGGCAAATTCAGATTTTTTTTTAAAAACGCGTGAAAGCAATCCGTATTTAAAGAAAAAATCATTCTAATTTAAAATATGCAAGGGAAATTTTAAATAAAAAAATATTTATTAAATATAGAGGGCGAATGATGCACCGAAATAGCAGGAATGATGATGCAATCCGAAACGCACTCTCATTGGCAGAGTAGATTTTGACGTCACATGTGCCTTCCTTCGCATAATTCTCCTTCGCTACTTTTGTACCATGTTTTGATTACAGGCAATTGCACTAGCTAACATTTTAGAAGTGAAGTTTTTGGCCTTTCTACTATTCAACGTCTAATTTCATAATGGATATTAGTTCTGTACAAGGTAAATCGGATAATCTGCCAAGGATTGATTCTACAATGATGGCAAAGAAACTAGACACAAAACGCAAAATATTATCCTACATGAAAAGTTGTTCGTACCTTCCCTAGAATGTATTCAGAAACCGGAACAAAGCTCTATACTATACCACAATAGACTTCTCCTTAGGAGAAACGGGTAGGTTTTCAAAGCTACTCGTTAGGCAGCGATAAATTGAAGAGGGGCCTTCACACATTCCGAGGAGACGCCGCGATTTCTGTCGCAGAAGAAAGAATGAAAAGCTAAGAACCTGATTTTGCATGATCCGTGAAATTTCGTATACCTACATAAAAAAAACCCACCAAAACAAAACAAAAAAACCCCCAGGAATATACTTATTTCAGAAGTTCCCCTCAAAATAATTCAGGTATGGCATTTTAGGTAGATTCCTTATAGGAACTCTACCTATTGCAATGGTTCTCATGACACGACTTCCGGAAAATTTCTGCAGATCTTCACCGATATTGGCCCCTAGAACCCAAAATCACCCTTTGTTCAAAGGTTTATGTTTATATATATATATATGTGTGTGTGTGTAACGCTTTTTCCCATGTTATCTTATGAACACGATAACTGGAGTAATTTGGATTTAATTTTAACCAGATATGCTGTAAGAATAGTGAAAATCTCGGTCGAGTTCGAAGATGGGCTATCCAGCTCAAAGGGGGTGAAAATAGTGGGGTGTTGAAATATTCATTTCTCCATAAATCCTTTTGAATTTAAAATAGAAAGAAAATTCAAATTAGGCGAATTATTGCCTTATCATAACGAACAATTTTTAAATTTAAACTTTTTCAATAGCTGTAATTGCTTAGAAGTTATGGGTTGAAAAGGGATTCTCCCTCACCTAACTCAGAGTGCCTTTCAACCTATGCAAGTTACCCCTTGTTGGAAAGCTCTCGTCATTTGCAGTCTCTTCCACCTTCTTTCATTCTTGCAGCTTTAATCCTTATGAAAATAGAGGGCGAAATGTTCTTTTCCTTATCTCTCCGGGCTATTCATTTTGCCATAATACTTTTACAATTGAAAATAGAAAGAAAATTCAAATTAGGCGAATTATCGCCTTATCATAAAGAACAATTTTTGCTTTTTAAACTTTTTCGAAAGCTGCAATTGTTTAGAAGTTATGAGCTGAAAAGTGATTTTTCCCTCCGTTCCCTTCCTCTCCCCCTAACTTAAAGTATCTTTCAACCTATGCATGTTTACCCCTTGTTGGAAAGCTCTCGTCATTTGCAATCTCCTCCATCCGCTTTTATTCTTGCAACTCTAATCCTTCTGAAAGTAGAGGGCGAAATGTTCTGTTCCTTATTATTATTAGTAGAGATGTATATAACGCTTTGCCTATGTTATCTTATGAACACGATAAGTAGAGTAATTTTGCTTATATTTTAACAGGCGAGGGATATGTTGTAAGGACGGTGAAAATCTCGGTCGAGATCGTAGATGGGCTATCCAGCTCAAAAGGGGCTGGAAATGATGGTGCGTTGAAAATTTCATTTCCCCATAATTCACTTACGATTGTAGGTCGAAAGAACATTCAAATTAGACGAATTATTTTCTCATCATAACAAACAACTTTTGTACTGAAACTTTTATGATAGCTACAATTGTTTGAAAATTATGAGCTAAAAAGATTTTAAATCCCCTCCCTCCCAACTTATTATTTTCCCATAGCTATCTTACGACTAAAGATAGAAAACATATTTAAATTAGGCGGATTATCACCTTATTATAATAAGGCGAACAACTTTTATATTGAAAGTTTTTTTACAGATAGAATTGCTTAGAAAAGATGGGCTTAAAAGCGATATTCAATCTCCCCCAAATTTATAATTTCCCCATTACTCCGTTACGATTGAACATAGAAAGAAAATTTCAATTAGGCGAATTATCACCTAATCATAACGAATAACTTTTATACTGAAAGTTTTTTGACAGCTAGAATTGCCTAGAAGTTATGAGCTGAAAAATTATCCCCCCTCGCCGTCCAACTTAGAGTGTTAGAGAGAGAACCTATGCATGTGACACCTTGCTGAAAAGCTCCCATCAGCCGCATTCACTTCCTCTTTTTATACGGTAAACAAGCTGATATACCCGGCTTTGCTCCGGATTAAAATGCTTTCATGCCTAGAGGCCGCGGAGGCCTAGTGGTAAGGTCTCGGCTTTTGGGACCGGAGGGTTCCAGGTTCGAAACCCGATTCATAAATTATTATTCGTTATATTGTTATATAGGTACTTCAAATTTTGTTAAAAACTACTAAAGTAAAAGAAAGATTTTAATGAATATTTTGAAACAATTAAATTAAATAGTTAATTATCATTAATTTAAAGCATACAAATAAATCAAATCAATAGTTGTCCTGATATAAATTGTTAATCGTCTACTTTCAAAATTTTCTTTTAGCATTCGTCCAGAATTCTGTTAATGTATTCTGGAAACAGTTCTTAGTATTATTCTTATTCTCCAACGATAAAAAATATTATTATGGATTCTGTATAAAATTAATTTTGAAAAAAAGAACATTAAAATGAGAGAAACAAATTGTATGGAAATCAAATTTTTGTCAATGAAAAGCTAATTTTTTGAAATTTAATATGGTGTAAAAAATAGTTTCGTGAGATAATATTTTCCATAGATGTCGCAGTAAAACTCCTTGCTTAATTTTTAATTAACTGAAATTTTAACTAACTTTTGGGCTTTGAAAAGTGACTTGTCTTAAATAAAAGTGGGCAAAGTTTGGCTGAAATCAGGTCCAACGGTTTAGGAGGAGACGTGGAACATAAATATTGTATAGCAACGGATTCGGAAACCCTCCGCAATTTTGCGCATGCGCCGGGCGGAGTTATTTTCATCAAAATAGGGGGAA
>BGPR01048777.1:0-10514 GCA_013235015.1 Araneus ventricosus
CGGGCGCAGTCCCAAGGGGGGGGGCGCAAAATTAAGAAATCGGTTGTTGCATTTAAAAGAAAATTAAGTTTTATTTAAGCTTTTATTCCAAGAATAGGTACTTACTTATTAATGCCACCGAAGCTACAGATTTGGCGGTTTTGTACTTAGCGTATTAACGCCAATTTGGCGGTGCGGCGCCAATTTGGCGGTTTTGTACTTACGTCATTAACGCCAATTTGGCGGTTTTATACTTACGGTTAACGCCATTGGCGTTTTTTGCCGCCAACGCCACCGCAGCTACAGATTTGCGGTTTTGGCCGCCAACGCCACCGCAGCTACAGATTTCGGCGAGTTAAGGCCGCCAATTTGGCGGTTTTGTAATTACGTATTAACGCCAATTTGGCGGTTTTGTAAACAAGATTGTTTATTGGCGCATTACCGCCAATCTGTAGCCCTCGGTGGCGTTAATACGTAAGTACCCAAGAATATTACAAATTGAAATAATCTCAACAAAGTGTGGGAAAATCTTAAGAATGCAATCTTTTACAACACAGGAGCTCAATCTGCGACAAAATAAATAGTAATATTATGTTTCAGAGATATACTGACCAAAACCCTCATCGTGAAATCAGAAGCTCATTTAGAGCCCTCATCCCATAGGTGGGTGGAAGATACAGGAAGATAGTTAGAATCGAATATCATCGCAGATTTCTAACGGTATACCTGATCTCTACTGATTGGATATCGGTTTCTTCGGAAGTTGGATAAGTGGTTAGAAAAATGTTTCATCTCTATTTTCAGTCAGCAAAGAGTGTAGTGAAGAAGGCAAAAAATACCTCAATTTTTTTTGGCGTAGTGTAAGTGTTTTCTTAGCACCAATATTTGCTCCATTTGTACGCTGGAAATGCAATAGTGTATTTTAGATTTGAAATCCAAATGCAGTTGTGTTCTGCCCCAAAAAATACTGAAAGAGAAATAGAAAAGACCGCATAAAGTTTGGTAATTGCCAGAAAAATTATCAGTCCGTATGGGAGCAAATCAAGATAAGTGAAAGCGATTTCTTTATAATTAACGAGAATAATTACATAACGAAAATAATTCAATTCCTGCCTAATGTGTCATATGTGTTATACTGTCTATGGGGCAAAGAAGTAATATAAATACTTTTTTTTGTTATTATTCATACGCGAGGTATTTTTTTAAATGGATTAAGAGATTTGTACACTTTATGTTATTTTTCAAGCAATGAGTCAGTACTTTATTTATATATTTCTAATATATTCAAAGTTTTACAAACAACTTTAATTTCTTGCTTGAGCTATTTAAAGGATTAAAGAATGCACCAAATTTTTTTGAGAAAATGAAGCAAAATTTTGTAAAATAAATTTTTATATGTAAATAAACGTCCATAAACTCTTTCTAATCTTATTAACTTCAACACTTTCTATCTTATAAAGTTTCATAGGGTATAAAGTTTCAGAAAAGGAAATAAGGATCACATTTCCGAAGAAAGAGGAGGGCGCAGTTTTGAATTTGCCCTGAGCGCCATTTATGTAGGTACGCCACTGACTTGATATGGTAAAAAATAGAAATCCAGTTTTGAAAATGCAGAAAATCGTAATGATATTAAACATCAGATTCCGTGCGAAATACATTTTCATTACTTCAGTTTTCAAAATCGACCATTTTCGCAAAACTGAAATTACTACTATCATTTTTTCCAGGAGCGATTTTTTTAAATAAAGAACAATTTTATCAATAAAGAATGTGGATGAGCAAAAAAAAAAAACTCGATTCTGTAAAAGTTCCGATTACTTTTTCCTACACGGTGAACACCGATGACCGTTTCTCTTTTTCTCGCAAAAAATCATATGTGAATTTTTTTTCTTATCGTATGATCGATGATGGACCATTAACCACCACGCGAATCGTTAAATGTATGGCCAGATGGTGTGAGGTAATTTTCCCGATTTAATCTTAACACCTGTTTCTTTGATATCATTAGGAAGGTAATATCACTGAATGCTGCGCTTTTTTTGTACTTACTTGTTTTTAGTGCGTTAAAATGTGTATAAACCTATGCTTCTCTCAAAATTTTGCCCAGAATCATAAGCATTTTGCAATCGTTAATGCTTTATTATGCCGGAAACTTAGCAAATGAAATGGAATCGGTTTCTGCTTCATCATCACATCGATTTTACTCTTGTGTTTGAAACCGGTGCAATTCCAGATGATGGTGTATGGAAATTAATGCCTGCGTTAACACAGAAAGGGAAATTTATTTACGATCTGTTAGAAATTTCTATTGATAAATCATTGAAGAACCTGATTATGATCATTTCAAGAAATTGTATATGGTTTAGAATTATTAAAGCAGGCTTCACTAATAAGCAAAAAAAGTGGAAATTAGGAATTAAGCGAAATGCTATTTTTCTTAAAGGTTTTCTGATCACCCCCCTACCCGTCATTCCACCGAAAATGTTTCAATCTGGAATTGAGTTTCAGTTTTCTTAAAAGAAAATTTCATTTAACCTCTTCAATGTGGACGCTTTAACATTTAAATACCACATCACCGTCTCTATAGCCCTAAATGGCTTCGATCCGATTTGGTTTAGTTGTAAACGGACGTAATTACAGAAACGCACTACCTATTCCATACAAAGAGAAAAACGTAAAAAAATTGGTCATGTTTTCATAAAATACATTATACCAGGCCTATTTAAAACACTGCATATATGATTTTCACATCATTGTTTTAAGAATTTATCCAAATTTATTGTAACTCTGGAATTTCAAAATCCGGAAGCTTCTTAAAACTAAAAGCTAAATAAAGCACTGAAGTACACATGGATAGTTATTAATTTCATTCCTTTCTCGTCATTACATAGCTTTTATGGCGTACATTCTTACAACTGACGAGATGTCGAAGCCAATGAATAATTTAATCAACTGGTTTACTAAAGAAATTGACCCCTGCTTGCAAAAGTGTTTTTAAGTGGTTTTATACGAGATAATTAGCTATTAATAAGTCATCAATATACCTTTGACAGTGAGAGTATTATGAAACTTTTAGATCTAAATTCCAATATGGGCTCAGGTTTTTGAAAAATTGAATTCGTTCGAAAGAATAAAACAGAAGGTAATTCAGGTTTTACAATGTATGGAAAATAATGTTATTTATTATAACATGACACTATTATATTTCCATCTTTACAGAACATTATTTCAGTTCTGTATTGAAATAACTTCGTTAATTGGTTTTTGATCCTGATTTATTTAAAGTGAAAACTTGAGCGTGTTTAAATATGGAAATTTAGATGATTGCAATTCGCTTCGTCTATTTACGACCAAGTACTTTTGCGTTTGAATACTTTACCTTACATACTTAACATCAACTACTGAATTTGTATGAACCTGCAGAACAACTTACAGCTTAATGAACAGAATCACGTAAATGAAAAATGTTTGAGACAGAACACTTTTAGAGTACATTTATTGCAGAAATATATTTGCATCATGTCTGCATCTCAGGAGCATGGCGTAGCATTCCTTGTTTTAGTTTTGTTAGCGTGTCTGCTTTTTCGGCAATCTAATTTTCAGAGAGGAATGATATTATTAACCTGGTAGTATTCGTGCTGATTACTGTCAAATCACGCAGCTCATCAGTGATTATTGCGCATAAGTAGAACTCAAAAAACACAACGTAATCTGAATTGATACAACAGTTATTTAGCAAAAATAATTCGAATTTAATTGAAATTCTTAATCACAAATGTTATATAAAAGTATATAATGTAAAATAGGACATATTAGCTATGTTTGTTCTGCAGCTATAATTTCAAGTAAAATTACTATATATTTAAATAGTAATTTTAATATATATTTTTTAATAGCAATTTTCTCCAGAGGGAAATTAAGTTTAATAGGACATTCATTCCATAACGATGCATTTATGTATTTACGGGATAAGAGATGATTTTTTAAAACTTCTATTGTGGGTACAGGATCATTTATCTTCTGACTTAACATAACATAACATAACATAACATAACATAACATAACATAACATAACATAACATAACATAACATAACATAACATAACATAACATAACATAACATAACATAACATAACATAACACCACCTCCTGTTCCCGTGTCTAGAGTTCTTATGACTCATTATGAGAGGTTTTTATCTTAAAGCTTTAAAATACGAAATATGCATGGGTCACAAATGAGGATCTACCAAAATGTTACTTGTATTTAAAAGAATGGTAATAATTTATAAATCCCCCTAGAGCGCTAGTCTCTTCTGGAGAAACGTCTACCTCCATTTCCCAAATTATTACTCTTTGTTATTCCTTCCTTCCCATGCGACATGTAAAAGGCGAAGGAAACCTGTTTAGGGAATACATTCCTACGACCCAAACGTATTCCCTAAGCAGATTTAAAGCTTTCACAGTGAGCTATTAACGTGACTAATTCATTTCCATTTCTCGAAACCTCAATTCAACAGTTTCTTCTTTTCCATCGTAGCAATTTACTGATCTCATAAAAGTGACATTTTTATTTTGCTATTTCATCTCATCCAATCATTTATGTGACAACAGCCACAAATCATCATCTATCTTCCTTTACTCTATTTTCCAGGAATGGAATTTTTACCGAGGAATACTACATAAACATCTGAAATAAGAAGATTGGGGGGGGGGGATTTATAAGTCCTCCTAAAGCGGTAGTCTCTTCTGGAGAAACGTCTACAACCATTTCCTGAATTGTTCCTCCTTGTTATTCCTTTCTTCCCATGCGTCATGTAAAAGGCGAAGAAAATCTGTTTAGGGAATACATTCCTACGACCCAAACGTATTCCCTAAGCAGATTTAAAGCTTTCACAGTGAGCCATTAACGTAACTAATTCATTTCCATTTCCCGAAACCCCAATTCAACAGTTTCTTCTTTTTCCATCGTAGCAATTTACTTATCTCATAAAAGTGACATCTTTATTTTGTATTTCATCTCGTCCAATAATTTTTGTGACAACCACCACAGATCATAATCTATCTTCCTTTACACTATTTTCCAGGAATAGAGAGAGAAACTTTATTGAGGAATGCTACATAACATCTAAAATAAGAAGATTGGTGGAAACTTCTTATAATTTAATCCTTGAAGTTAGGAGAAATACGAGCTATTTTAGGAAGAACTTCTTTGGTTGTACCATCTTACATTGCTTAATTGCTTTGCGACGGATTGTTTCCTGAGAGATTTCATGTAATGGAAAATTTTTGGAGATTAGACTATACAAATTCCAGTGTGGAGATCTTGATATTTCATTAAATGAGAAACTAAGGTTATTTGTAATTTTAATATTTCATGGCTTCATAAGATAAGATTATTTAACAGATTACAGGAGTTTGTGAAATTTTAGTCCGGGCATGAGCTTTTTAACCATGTGTATATCATATTAAATCTATCGCTTATCTAATAATTCTTTTATGATTGCACTTTTTTAACATCGCATTATTTTCTAAAATTGAGATGAAAGTTCTGGTTAGTTTTTGCTTAATTTCCTCTTGGAAATTGCTTTTATGGTATGATTTCTATCATTCTAAAGAATATACGAAAAATATATTTTTCTTAATTATAATTTATCTTAACATAATGTACTGAAATTGCCTCGTAAATATTTCATTTTGATAATTTGCAAGTCTTAAAAAGAAAATGACAGCTTTGGAGAAATAATGAACTCTTATCCTCACAGTTCTCAAGAGATTTCTCAACCGAATGCATGCTTACCTAATTCTTGTTACCCTCCTGCCTGTTTTAATTTGTGGCTTCCTGTATTCTTTTTTCTCTTTATTTACCTTGTTATTATTTTATTTTAACGTTATTTAGTTATTAATCAAGAAATTGTGTATAGGAAAGTTTGAAAGTGCGTATATGAAATTCGAAATTATGTGAATTTGTGCTGGTTATTTCATCCTTTATCTTACGAAGCAGGTTACCTTGTGTCGAATTTTTGTGCTCGAATATCGAATTTTCTGACGTACTTCGGAAATGTCAGTGATTCGAAATTTATATGTCCGTAAGGACAGGTCAAATTACTAGTTATGTAGTCTTCTGCCTGGTTAACTTTTTCGAAGATTTTTATAATTTTTTCTCTACGTGTATCCAAAAGTACAATTAATCCCAGAATATACACTCCGAAGAAATTCTCCACACTTTTAAGGAAAAACTGTGTACCATGGGGGGGGGGGACTTTCAAATTTGCCTAATTTCCGAAATGTGTTGCGCCTAAATCCTTAAACCCAATAGTAGATACAATATAACCAGGATGCTTCAAGACTCCTCGCACAAACTTGAAGGATAGGTATAGAACACCAGTAAGAACCATATTCACTCAGAAAAGTGCAGATAGAGAAGAATGCAATGACACTGAATGAACATCATATATGAAGTTGTGCAATGGACTTTATCGAATGAAACTACTTGTTGACAGTATTAGAAGTGGCGCTCAAAATTCATGGCAAGAATGGGAATTTCCGATGTTCATATCTTTGAAATGCCTTGTGTATTTGCAAACATTTAGACAATGTATGCGACTCGGTGTTAGAAATGCGAATGATCGGGACTTTGGGCATCTTTTATGGATCCATATTCAGTGAACGCAAGAATGGCAATCACCGCTGTTAATATCTTTGAAAGCCCTTATGATGTATTTGCAAACATTTGGGACTACATATGCTGCTCGGTGTTGGAAATGCGTCATTCGAATGATCGGGAATTTGATCATCTTTTATGGAGCATATTCAGTGAACGCAAGAATGGCAATCACCTCTGTTAATATAATTGAAAGTCCTTATGTATTTGCAAACATTTGCAACATATATGCATAACATATGCATAAACATTTTGCAAACATATATGCTGCTCGGTGTTGGAAATGCATCACTGCTAATGATAGGGACTTTGAGCATCTTTTATGAAACCATATTCAGTGACTACAGATCATTGTACACTTAGATTTCGACTGATAGATCGTTTTTCACTGTCTCCCGTATTGCGTTCTTTCCATGTCTTTGTGGATTCTCTTTCTCTAACAGGCAGTGGTTTTGGTCACGATTTCTCATGTGAATGCGATTCATATTGATATTCTCTTCATCCTTGCCAAATGTGTATTTGTAATTTTGAGACATTCTAAATATAGTTACTTAAAACATGTACATATAAGTAATTAACTAATTACATATAATTACATATATATATATAACTATAATAACTAATTAACGAATCTAATCACAATATCTTAAGGTATAACTACCCTTTTAAGTAAAATTTACACATTTAGTTTTTCGTTAATCAGATCTTGTTTCTCTGCTATATTTTTTCTATGAATTGCAGCAAAACTAAACAACTGAAAACCAAGATTATAACATAAATAACAATGTACTTCACTCTTTCAAACTTGAGCCCCTACAGAATTATTTCAGTAGTCAAATCAACAGATGAAATTTTTATTTGAATAATATATTTTTCTAGTATTCAAAGAGCTAAAACTTCTAATTAAAAAATGATAGGTTAAGCCCCTACAGAATTATTTCCCTTTAGGGAAGTCAGATCAAGAAATGAATTTTTTATTTGAATAATATGTTTTTATAGAATTGAAAGAGCCAAAACTGCTTGTGAAAAATGACAGGTTAAGCCCCTAATGAATTATTTCCCTTTAGGGAAGCCAGATCAACAAATGAAATTTTTATTTGAATAATATGTTTTTTTAGTATTCAAAGAGCCAAAACTGCTTATGAAAAATGATACAATATTTCAAAAGAAGAAGTAATCGAACACGGAAATTGATAAAAAAAATATCTTAGTGACTGTAGATAGGAGTAAAAATTATCATTGAAATTAAATTGTTGTTAAACATGAAGTACCGTATTTATGCGCCAAAATTCAGGGTAATTTCCTTCTTTATAGAATATAAGTTCGTTTTGTTTATTTGCGGTAAAGTAGTTTATCCACCTAGGGGTCATCAACTTCGGAATAATGTTATTACATCAGAATCTTCAAAATTTCACCTTATCAGTAGATATTGAATTGATTTAAAGTGGAGTTTTAAATGTTATTCTTAAGAGTACTTTGGAAATATTAATTATGTTTCTATGTTGTGTCTAGTGTTTACTTTAAAATAAAAAAAGTCCTAATTTTGTGGAAAGGCTTCAGTAACTATTCTTTATCTCTGTCTTACCAGATGTTTGTTTGGTTAAATTCTAACCATATTTAGATAATCACTGATGCGTAAATTTTAACCTAACACGATAGTTAATTCCATGACATCCATTTAGAATTTAAGTGCTTTAAGAGCCGGATTTAAAAAGAAAGCATTGGACAAAAACTAAAGAACACGGAATTAAAGCTTTGTTTACCATAAAAAAGAACGATCGAACTTGGCGCTTGATACAGTTTCCAAATGGATTTGATAGATTGCTTAAATCGGATAATAATCGGAAAACGTGTCTGTGAATCCAAAATAACAAAACCAGAAAAACCTGTCCATAAAATGAAAAAAAATCCTGTAAATAGATTTGAACAGTGTCAAACTTGTATGTGATAAAAAAGTTCCAAAAAATATCAATTGAGATTTGAATGAGTTAGACAGGATAGCGACTCTGGTTCTACGGGATGAGAGCCTAATGATAGAGTCTCAGCTTTAGGACAGGACGATCAAGGTTGGAGACCCAATTCCTAAAGGAATCATCGGTAATGCGAGACTGATATTTGTGAAGTCGTCGAGAAGACCATCCACTTTCTATCTGGGTATGGAAGTTTGAAGAGGCAAGCTGTTTTCTGCCATATAAATCCTGGTCATATAGCCTGTAACAAAATTTGAAGTTTGTCTCAAATTTGAGTTGGCTTAACTTCAAAATGGGACATTAATTAAAGCAAAACAATAAGAAAATCTCACCCAGTGAAAATGAAAATTATAAATTCAAAATGTTGCAAAAATTAAAATGCAAATTGTTAATTTTATTTCTAGTTTTTTCAAATTTGTTTTATATTATACCCAATCGTTTGAACTTTGCTGTTATGATAAAATATTACAAACGAACATAGCTATATTCAATGATATGTGATTGATAAAATAGTCTGTTTTTCTCCTATTGTTTGCTGTTGCATGAGCTATCTAATTCTATGGTGAATACTATTGACTTTGTTAGTCTACAGATTATAGATTTATTTTTAACTAATTTAACTACCTACTTAAAAAAAGAGTCTAAAAAATATTAAAAGCTTGTTACAATTTTACTCTTACGCCTCAGCTTTTAAACAATACGCGAATCTTACAAAAAGTGATGGTTTTATTTTAGAAACATTCTTGTTTTCTATTCACCGCAACGAACCATTTCACTATTTCTCCCCATCCAATTACATTTCCACGAGATTTCATGTTTTCGCACATCTCAAGTAAATATTTGAAGAGGGAGATCAAGATTCAACTTCCTTCCTCTGTTGTTATTCGCCCCCAACCAGTTGCATTTGTACTGCAAGGGCGTTACTAAGCAACGGTAACTCTGAAACATTGCGCTGAAAGCTTCACCCCTCGATCAATAAATTATCGTTAATAAGAGTTATGATATAGATCTCAAAGCGATTTTAAATATTCTTTGGCAGAGAAAGTTAATGATCTTCTACTATCTTGCAATCCAAAATAGATTTTAGGTTGTGATGGTGATCATTTTTAATAGCAGAGTTGTCTCATCGAATACTAAAAGAATTATTTTTCAAAATAAAATTTAATTTGTTGATCTGACTTTCCTAAAGGGAAATAATTTTGTAGGCTTAACCTATCATTTTTCATAAACAGTTTTGGCTCTTTGAATGCTAGAAACATATTAATTCAAATAAAAATTCATTTGTTGATCTGACTTCCATAAAGGGAAATAATTCTGTAGGGGCTTAACTTATCATTTTTCATAAGCAGTTTTGGCTCTTCAATAGAAAACATATTATTCTAATTAAAAATTCATTTGTTGATCTGACTTTCCTAAAGGGAAATAATTCTTGTGGGCTTAACCTATCATTTTCATAAGGTTTTGGCTCTTTAATACTAAAACATATTATTCAAATAAAAATTCATTTGTTGATCTTGACTTCCCTAAAGGGAAATAATTCTGTAGGGCTTAACTTATCATTTTTCATAAGAGTTTTGCCTCTTTCAATACTAGAAAACATATTATTCTAATTAAAAATTCATTTGTTGATCTGACTTCTCCTAAAGGGAAATAATTCTGTAGGGGCTTAACCTATCATTTTCTCATAAGTAGTTTTGGCTCTTAATTCTATAAAAACATATTATTCAAATAAAAATTTCATTTGTTGATCTGACTTTCCTAAAGGGAAATAATTTGTAGGGGCTTAACCTATCATTTTCAAAGCAGTTTTGGCTCTTTCAATACTAGAAAACATATTTTTCAAATAAAAATTTCTATTTGTTGATCTGACTTTCCTAAAGGGAAACAATTTGTACGGGTTTAACC
>BGPR01048779.1:0-11468 GCA_013235015.1 Araneus ventricosus
CCAAACCAACCAACAATCCTTTTATACCACAAGGAATTATACGACGATGGAAATCAAAAAATGGAAAAGAAGGGACTTGAACACCTTCTTCGTGAAGAACTACCCTGTAATGAAGTCAACCTATCTAACATCAAACCAGTACGCAATAATGGCATTGCGATAACCTGTAAAAAAGAAGGGGATGCACAGGCAATTTTGGATAAGATAGCGAACACTGAATCTCTCAACAAACTCATAACAGCGCGCAAACCTAAAAAGAGACATCCGAGTATCATAATATATGGTATCCCGGATCAAACCACAAACGAGGAAATACAGGATGCACTCAGACACCGTACTGGAATAGAAAACGATATAAAACTTAGATTCAAACTTAGAGGTCGTACTGAGGGAACATCTCACTGGGTCTTTGAAACCCCCTCAGATGAATTCCAAAACATTTCTATGATTAAAAAGCTCCCCATCAATTGGAGCATGCACAATGTCAGGGAGTTTTTCCATATCAAGAAATGCCAGAGATGCCAAGCGTATGGTCATCTAGTTAACAATTGCAAGAATATAAAACCATTCTATGGCTTCTGTGGTAATAGACACCAAACATCACAGTGTAGAGCAACAGTTGCATGTTGCATAAACTGTAACGATGAAAATAGAAGAAAAGGAAGTAAGTTCAGGACCGACCATCCAACCTCATCACATTTTTGTTCAACATACCTTAAAAATATAAAAACTTATAGAGAAACAAGGGACTATTAATGGCACAAAAAACGAACGTTTCGACAGTGTTTATTCAAAACAATTTTAGTTCAGCATTAAACTCCCAATTAATATCCTCGGATCAGCTAAAACTTCTTCAGATCAACTTGGGAAAAACAAAAGCTGCCTCAAACAGCTTACAAAATGCGGTTGCAAAATATCAATCATCCTTTGTCTGTATCCAAGAACCTTATGTACACAAGGACGAGATTCAGGGTATCCCTCAGGGTTGGAATGCATTTTCTTCTCAAAGCAAAAAAGCGGCCATCCTTTCCCCATCGAACATTAATAACCCGATTATTATGGAAAAAAAGACAAATGCAATAGCGATCAAGGTACATACGGACAATTTTCCGATAACAATCATTTCTGCATACTCCTCGCCACAGGAGAATATAGAAAGGACATTGGAAGAACTTCAGTCAATTTTAGTGGCCATTAAGAAAGAAAATTTTATAATCTGTGCTGATCTCAATGGCCATCACTCCTTCTGGGGTTACAGCAATGAAGACACGAGAGGTCAAAAGATTTTGGATTTCGTATTAGCAAATAATCTTTTTATTTCAAACACATCTGATGCTCCACCAACTCATCTGAATTACAATGGCTCCAAAGGTTGGCCGGACCTATCCATCTGTTCACATCAATTAATTAATAAGATATCAACATGGGAAGTATTGGAGGATATCACGAACAGTGATCACCAGTACATTCAAATAAAGCTAAATACGAATATCACAAGTTTCAAATTAAAAAGATACAAAACTCTCCATGGAAATTTTCAAAAATTCACGGAGTCATTCAGAACAAGAGTACCAAAACTAGAGGAAAAGATCTCATTATGCAGCACACCAGAGGTCCTAAACTCAATAGCTGAAACCCTCCAACAAGAAATTATTTCGGCATGTAATTACTCATTTAAAATAAGGCAACATAAATTGATATCGAATCCAACTTGGTGGACTGCAAACCTGGAATCTGAGAAGAAGAGATTGATTGCATTGAGAAGGAGAGCACAAAGGTCAGGGGCTGATGAACGACAAGCAAGATTCCGTTTCTTCAAGGCAGAGAGAACAAAATACATGGGCAAGATTAGATCCAGTAAAACAAATGGTTGGAAAAATGTATGCTCATCTGCAAAGAACCCATACGGTAAACACTACAAAAGTGCTTTTAGGAAAGTAGTGTTACCCACACAGCTAACAGTGCTGCAGGGCAATTCTCCCGAAGGTGGTATGAGGAAAATAGCAGAAGAAACATTGGAAAAAATATTTCCCTACCCAACATCGACAATCCCGCTCCTATCAACAAATACAAAAATCCCAGACGATGTTCCTTTTACAGAAGGTGAAATTACCAACATAATAAAATCGCTTCCAAATGGGAAGGCACCTGGTGTTGATGGAATTGATAACCTTATTTTAAAGTCAATCAACAAATCATTCCCATCCTTGCTGCTCAACTTTTTTAACAAATGTCTCTCTCTCTCCAAACCTTTCCGGACACATTCAAAATTAGTAATATAGTTTTATTCCAAAAAGTGGGCAAAGACCCTAAACAACCATCCTCTTACCGTCCAATTGCATTACTACCAACAATTGGAAAGGTGCTGGAGAAGTTACTAACTCAACGGCTCACATTTTTCTTGGAGAATGGGAATAAATTAAATGAACACCAACATGGTTTCAGAGAGGGGAAGTCAGTGGACACGGCTTTGGCATCATTTATGGAAGAAATACAAAAGGGCCGCAGTCAAGGTAACCATGTTTTGGCAATTTTTTTGGACATCAAAGGGGCCTTTGATAACATACTTCATCACGCAATTATAAACAACCTGAAAAAAGCAGAGGTCCCGTCCAATCTTCAAAACATCTTCGAAAATATTCTAAAAAACAGAAAAGTCCTTCTCAACACCCAAGAAGGCTTAGTATCAAGAGACCAACGTAAAGGCTGCCCACAGGGCTCATGTAGTGGTCCAGCCCTGTGGAACCTTGTGGTCAACAGCCTATTAAATATCCATTGGTCTCCAAATGTACATCTGCAAGCATTTGCAGACGACCTTGTCCTAATAACGAAATCATCAACAAAAGAAGGACTAAAAGTTCTAACAAATGATGCAATGACACAAATTGTTAATTGGGCTGAATCGAATTCGCTAACGATTTCACACGAAAAATCTAACTTTTTAATGTATAGTAAACTGGTAGCAGCCCCACCAGTATTTTGGAAAAACCATAGAATAAAACGTTTACATGCAATAAAATTTCTGGGAATCTACATAGATGACAAACTCAATTGGAACTCTCACATAAGATACCCATCCCAAAAGGCACAAATCTTAAATCAAAATTTCCTCAAAATTGCAGGTCCTTCTTGGGGCATCAGTAGAAGCCATAGACTGTTACTGTATAAAACGGTAATTGAAAGAGTCTTTGCCCACGGCTCTTCAATTTGGTGCATCAATCCCACTGCAAAGATCTCAAGAAAACTAGACTCGATTCAAAGAAGCTTCCTCCTATCAATATCAGGAGCCTATCGTACAACATCGACGGCAGCCCTACAAGTTCTCCTGGGTCTTCCACCACTTGCCCTTAAACTTCAGCAAGAAGCGGTTATAACGAATCTCATCCAACTTCGTAAGCCAGAATTAACTTTGCAACTGTTACCAGACAACTACGAACAGCCTCTTTCCAGACGTACATCACACCCCTCTCTCTACCTACTCAAAGATCAAATTTCATTATCAGATGGTGGCCTCTCTCCACCATCAGAGGCCATTTATACTGATGGCTCCAAAACGGAGAAGGGAGTAGGGGCAGCGTACTGTAGGATTGCACAAAACCAAATAATAGAGAGTTGGTTTGTAAAGCTTCCATCCCAGGCAACGGTTTTTCAAGCCGAGTTATTGGCCCTTAGTAAGGCTGTGGAACTAGCAAAGACCATGGTAAATCAAACACCAATTAAAATCTTTACGGATAACAGGGCGGCAATTCAGGCGTCCTCTAATCCAAAGTCAAAAAACCACATAGCCAGACAAATTTTCCTTTCGCTCCTCAGTAGCCCAAACATAAAGCTAAATTGCATAAAAGCCCATGCGGGTTACTTCGGTAACGAATCAGCTGATCTCCAGGCTAAATCTGCAGCAGATTCAGAAACCACAAATATCCATCAAATAAAATTTTCTAAAGCTTTTTTAAAAACACATCTAAAGAAGTTCCTGACTCAAGAGTGGCAGCGAACCTCTGAAGATGCAACCACAGGTCGACCAATCCACAATATCATCCCTAAAGTTTCGTTTGATCCTGTCTGCTGGACACGAGAAGAAATCCTCTTTTTTACGCAACACGGACCTTTCCCTTAATACTTCAACCGTTTCAAAATTCTTCCTTCCCCCAATTGTAGCTGTGGCCAAGTTGGTACACCGTTGCACTATGCAACGGAGTGTATTCTCACATCCTCATGGCACATCAAAAAGCCAGCAGAAAATCTTCAAAAAATTTGGTTTCGCAGGGTTGCGGCCAATAAAAATTCAAGATTGCTTTTAAGGAAAATAGTACAACACATAAACAATAACAGGGCCCTCTTCAGACCAGATTAAACCATGTCTGGTTTGGTTTTTATTGCAGTTTTGTCGTGTTTTGTTTTTAACCTAACAGTGTGAATTTATTTTTCATTTCAGATAACGTTTCAGGAATCATTTTCTGTGCATTGCCATTTTTGTATTTGCAATTGTGTATCCAACTCCTCATAGTAACATCTAAAAATTTCCACACATGGTCCCAAGTTTTCCTTATTTTAATATGTGTTTTTCCATTGTGTATCAGTCGTTTCTTAATAATAGAGAAGTCGGTATATTCTTGTAATGAATTTCTTGAGTCCTCGTTTCAGTGAACAGTGTAGGTCATGTAGTAAAATAGTTAGTATGGGTGTATTTCTTGTAAACAATCACAAGGGTCTTCATTATGTTGACCTAGTATTGATTTTTAATCTAAAAGTGTGCATTAGTATTTTATTTCAGAAATTGTTTGAGGTACAATATTCAGTGCTTCAGCTTGTTGTATTTGCAATTGTGTGTCAGTATCCCACTCCTCAAGTAGCATTTAAAAATATCTACATATAGTCCCAGGTATTCCTTATTGTTTCCTGTGTTTCTGTATTGTGTTTTTGTCGTTCTTAAATAATTGAAATGTAGGCATATTCATGTATTAAATTTTAAGAATCCTTGTCCCACATGAACAGTAATAGTAATGTAATCAAATAGAAAACATGAGTGTTTATTCTTGTAAATAATCAACAGGGATATAATAACATGCTAAACTCAATGAAACTCATTGATCCAAACTAGGTACCCAGTTTGTCTGTTAAGCCAAAAGTGTCAGGGTTTTTCCTATTAGAAAAGTATTGTCTGGTAACAAGGAATTGCATCTGCATCAGGTTAATTAATTTCTTCCAAATTGTAAAAGGTACTCAAATCATGAATAATTATTTATCCTAGTACTATATCAGTCAATGCCTTAATTCTTGGAGCACAATGTGTCTTTTAACTCTGAAGTACAGTTTGAGTGAATTTAAAAAGAAGAGTAAGGGTGCGTCCCTGTTTTAGAATTTCAGTTCTTAAATATTGTTTGTATCGGGTAGCATAAAACTTATTAATTGTTAGAATTTCGGCCTTATTACTTAGAACTGTGTATATAATCGGAGCATAAAGGGTGCAGTTAAGTCGTTTTCATGTTTTAAAATGTTTTTTTTTATGGTAAAAAGTATATTGTAATGGAAACATATCCAGTAACTCCAGGTTTGGGTAAAAAATTTAAACTAGATAAACATCGACTCTATTTCTATTCCTTATAAAGGAATTTTGTTATTTTAGATATTAGAACTATATTTCATGCTTTTGGAAAACATTGTATACAGTTTTTGAATGGTTTGTTCTTTAGTAGTTTCAAACATGTTAGCATTGTCTTGTAACAAATGTAACATAAGTATAAACTTAGCATATCAAAAAATTCAAGGTTTGTAGTAACAATGGCCATTTTGTGTACGGTCAGTCTCACTATTTGTAAATATTTTGTATGGTTTGTTTACTGAATGAAGTTGTTCGGGGGGCGGTGTCTGGTATGGGGAGCCGTGGGCCCCGTGGGGGGAGTTGTTTGCCTAATCCGCCCTGCACCCAATCAAACTGGTGTAATAATCTAGGTTATAGGTACCGGGGGTGCAGGCGGCGTTATGTTATGTTATGTTCATCTAAAACAGCTATTTTCAAGTCTCTTGCAATTGATTGAGGTTTCGTGTATTTTTTCCTGCAGGAAGCATGAAGAACAATCTTTTTCTGTCCTCTGAATAGTTCATGCTTCCCATCTTTTCTTGCAATACTTGCCTTAATCAACCCATCTATTCCTTTTTCACCGACACCACACTTATCAGTTACAACATAATCTTCACATAATGGACACTTTTCAGCCGTTGCATCATACTGTGTATCTATAAATAATGTTAATATAACGCACGAGCATTAACACACACAGGAAACGTCTGTATTCGTTTGTTCTACTAAAACTGTTATTCCAGTATTCGCCCATAGTTATACATTCTAGTAAAATCTGGAATTCCCCCAACACATTTTTACAGTGAGTGATATGTTGACTAGGTGTTGAAAAACTTATGTTGTGAATGTGGAAAAAATGAATGTTGCGAGCTTTTATGTTAAATTCATCATATTTATGTATATTTAGATTATATTGTCTTAATATACTCATTTGGAGCGTTTACGGAATCAAGCGACTGAGTAGAAATGATCTTGTGGAGGGGAACGGATGTGGGGGGAGGAAGTGATGACGACAGTTCATCAAATATATTTGTGCGCCCGGGCCCGCCACTATTCTCAACACATACAATACTACCTTTATAAAATTATTATATAGGCATGAGGTGGTTGTTACTTCGACATTTTTTATTCGTTTTACCATTACAATACGGGATTTCAGAAATACTCACTTTTTCAACTCCCCATATCTTCTAAACTATCGATGCTAAAAATAAAGATGTAGAATTTTTTTGTAGGGAATGTAATATAGTTTATTTTTGTAATTGAGAATTTTTCTATAGAACCCATAGTTTTCGAGATATTTAAGAAAAACTGAAAAAGGCCCCCTTTAAACCCCCCTGTACCCCCCGCGCAACTCCCACGGTCGGGGACTTTTAGTATGTTGTTTAGGACACTATCCCCAACAACTGCTGTGCCAAATTTCAAAACTACACCATTTTTTTTTTCTATTCGTCGATTTTTGGCCTTCGTTGACTGGACTATAGTAAAGGAGATTGTGTATTTGGCGAAAACCCTGGCACTGGAGGGGGATAGCAAAGATATCGAAGTGCTTTTAGGAGAGCACAGCTAGGAGATGACCAGAGAAGAGCCTTTTTTCCCTCTGAAAATTCGCAATCCAGGTTGGCTCTTTCCGCGATAGAAGAAAATATGAACAGGATTCACGTTATTTAACAATTTTATATATAATTTTATTTTAACAAACTTTAAATATAAAATTCTTTGAGTATTTTTTTCCGTATGGAACGCATTATTGTATTTAATATTAATTTGTGTCGGAAAAATTGTTTCGCTTTAACGCATGTTTGGAATTACGAGTAAGATTCTGGAACGAATTATGCTTCTTAGCTAGTTTGGACTGTATTAGGATTTTCCTCGACCAATTTAGGTCAAGATTTGATACAAATATACATGTATGGTGTATAGGCCATATTATTTATTTTGTTCACCTTGGTTCGTTGCGATTTTGAATCATTTGTTAACATTTATATAAAGGGTATTTAAAAAATTAATAAAATTAAGCATCGAGAAAAAACATCATGAATTTTAAGAACTTTATTCATGTTAAGCCCAAAGAACTCACACTACTTACAAAAAAACATCCAAATTAAATTCTATCTTTTTTTATCATAAACATACTTCATATCGTTCGTCCTGATTTTGACAATTACAACGCTTAAGTTATTGATAGCAAATACGAGAGGATTTGATTTTCATTTTAGGAACTAAGTAACGTGAATTTTATAAATTTAAATCTGTAACACAGGGCGTTACGAAAGGTCGCTTACAAACTTTAAAAACAGGTCAAGCATACGGAAACGAGTCATTTTACAAAAAGAACAAGGGTTCGGAAATGCAAAGGAGATTCACTACAGGGGGTTCTTCGACACAGAATTCACTAAAACAAAAGGATACACCAGAAACACAGATTGAATGGAATATATATTTGCAATAGCGCAGTAGAATGAAAAATATGCGAAGCATGTGTGGCTTCAGACGGTACGGCCCTTGAAAAATTATATTAAGCCTTCCAAATGTTTGCGGCCGTGGTTGCCTAGTGGTAAAGTTACGGCTACAGGGGGCTATTCGTCAGTGAAATCACTACAGGGTCTATTCTGGTACCCCCGGTTGGGTTGGGAGTTGGGTTTGGTTCCGCACATTAACAACGGAGCCCAACCCAACTCCCAACCCAATCGGGGGTACCAGAATAGACCCCTAAAAGAAAAGGATACACCAAATGAAATGTACAACAAAGATTGAATGGATTACAAATTTAGAATAGCGCAATAACCCCAGTAGCATGAAAAATATACGAAGCATGTGTGGCTTCAGACTGTATGCCCTCTGAAAAAGTATATTAAGCATTCCAAAGGTTTGCGGTCGTGGTGGCCTAGTGGTAAGGTTTCGGCTTCGGGATCAGAAGGTTCGAAATCCGATTCCATTGATGATAAGCCGTCTTTTGTAAGTCCAAATTTAAATTGTGTTATTTTAAAAGCATTTGTTTGAATTTGCTGTTGAAGGAATTTTTGCAAATGTGTATTTTTAAAAACTTTTTATTTCAAGTAATAGCTAACGGATATGAGAAAGACATATGCACTCTTCCTAACAAACGCCGGCTTCAGTGCATTAGGATAGTTACCTTTTTAAATCCTGGAAAAGTATTTTTACCGCATTGCAAAGCATGATTTCATGAATAAAATTGTACAGTTATTTCTATTTGTGTTTGTCATTTTTGTTATGGTAAATCTAAAGTTTTTATTAAGTTTTCAGTAAATTAATCAATTACTCTACACTTTACTTTTGAACAAATTCCTACAAATGCCATATTTTAGTAAAGGAAATCCTCTTTAATGTGAAAAATGGAATACGAAATATTTGTATAAAATATTCAGTTAGTTTCTTCAAACTATTTGCAATGCTAGCAGACTTTTTTATGTGCAAAATGTAGGTAATATACAAATAGCTTTATCACAGCAGAAATATTCATTAAGAAATTTTGTTTAGGAACACATCAAGATTTCATCTAATAGATCACAGCTTTGCAAGAAATTAGAATTTTTTAATACTAAATGTTAGTTGTGTGAAAATTCTTTTACCAAACGTTGAAAGTTGAACACGATTGTAAAAACACATCCCATTTTATAAACGAAGACGGAAAGATGTCACTTTCAGGTCTTTCTCTCGAGATGATTCACTATCTTTGTCCTTCTAAATTGTGCATTTCTAAAATTCTCGAGCTCTAGGCTTCGCAACTGGATTGCCATAGGTTTAAAACCCGATTTCACTGAATATCTGCCGTGTGTGCCAACCTGGTGGGCGTTGAATGTGATTTCAGGTGTCAAACGTCCTCCTGGTGTGGTGTGGCATTTTAAAGAGTGGATGCAATAATAGGTGTCGTCCTCGTTATCTGTCCACGGTTCAAAATTGCGACGTTCACCATAAAGTAGTTCTTGCATTGTTTTTAAGCGGGACGTTAATATAATTAAATGAAACTAAACCGTTTTTTAATTAAAACAATTATTTTTATTTAAATGTCCATCTATCAGTTCTACTGATGTAATTTTTCTATCCACATTATATACATTTTTTTGTAGTTCCCGCTTTTTTTGGAGGGATTCCACATTATCACTATGCAATCTGTTTATTGCCTTATCTTCTCTAGAAGTGATCGCAATTGTATCATTTGGCTATACTAATCATCTATTCTCTAATATTTCATCAAATAATTATTAATTCTTATTTTATAATTCTCTAACTTGATAGAATTTAACAACATATTCTTAATGTCATTCAATTATTTTTCTTATGAGTAAGATTTGTTAATATGTTTCCCTCATATCTAAATACGTTGGCTCTATTCACCATTCCTTCTTGTTTATTCGCCTTTGCGTATTCTGGTTGAATAACCAGTAGATTAACAAAACGAACAGCTGCTTTTATAACCATATTCTGTATCTGATTCCAGTTCTTCTGTAGATTCTTAAATATGATTGATAATTCTTATATTTAGTTGCAATCGGGCCGAAAGCATTTCATTTTTTGGTTCCGGTAACTGTATTTTTGAAATCCTAGAATCACTTTCCTTCTCCTCTAATATTTGTTGAGTTTTCTCTTTTGATTTTCATCTCTATGCCGGACTAAAAAATCTACAAGAAATTCGATAAAATAAGTGCAAATATTTTGCGTTACTTCTAACTTTTCATCTTTATTCGTTATAAAATTCATAGAAGTGAATCCATTTCTACGTAATAGGATCGAAAGAGGGATTCGAAACTACAATCTTATCAAATAGAAGTCATTCTCCGTTAAACTCATTTTTAATTTCAGTAATTATTTATAAATTCAGTACAGTTTATGATATAAGAGCGTATTTAGTACAAAAAAAATAAAGTTTTACACAAATTTATAAAAAGTCATAACCACTAATTGCACTATTCTAATTGCGTACACAAAAGAATTTCGAATTCAAAGTTTAAGCTCACTAAATGAAACGTGTTATTTTTGTGAATTTCAAATATATATATGCCGCAGCCCCCACTTGAATGGGCCGTTGTGAAAAAAGGGGGTTCCGATCATAAAGGTCGACTTCCCTGAAGTACTGAAACATTTGGGATGGCAAGGTAGGATTCGGAAATCCTATTTTTTAATGATTCTTATTCCAGGATGTTCTAAACATTTCGTTCAAAGGTGGAGACCAATGATTGGCTCACTTGAAGTCATGGTGCGTAGAGGATTCAAATGAATCTAAATATGGATTAACAATCGATTCTTAGTGGAAATACCTCTTCTGACACATTTGCAAATGCATGATCCATTGCATCCTCAAACCACTCTTCTCGGCCTTCAGGCTTCTTCAATTTTGACATTTCTACCTAAAATAAGAATTCGTACAGCCCACACTTCCCAATCGACAGACGCCAAATGAATCAACTTTTTTTTTTTGGGGGGGGGGACCTTAAAGCTACTAAATTGCTAAATTTTCCGGATAACTTTTGGATAAAGAATCCTATTGAGTTCCTATTTGAGTGTGATTATATAACTTTTCGCAAATTATGGCCCATTTGTCATGATGCAGAGAATCTTGTGTTGAAGTATTTGATTTTTTTTAAAGTTACTGCAGGATGTCCCAAATCTGTGCAGAATATGATTGGTTTTAAGACTTGTTTGTAAAGGAGTTTCTTCATTATGCTGCTGTTTGAATATCGTCTCTGTTGTTTTATTTCAAAGCCATTTGGATTTCTCGTTTATTGCCTTTCGCACTGTCTGGCAATAACGCTTCACGGGCGTTTTTTTCCTTTACTTGCCAACAATTTTTGTTTTATTCTCTCTTACAAAAGCTCTATTTAAGGTCCAATGTAGTAAATTGATAGAGAAACACAGCAGGAAACCA
>BGPR01048780.1:0-11468 GCA_013235015.1 Araneus ventricosus
ACATGGATGAGCATTTTATACGGTTTTTCTTGAAATTTTCCATTAAAAAGAAAATTCCAAAAAAGATCAATGGATCCGTTAATCTCAATTAGAGCACAATCATATTTCACTTGTTGATATCTAATTTAAACGGCGCATAGTAATAAAAAAATTATCTCAGTATGTCACTAATGGATGCTTGAATGCTTTGTTAATGTAAACTGCTGCTAATACAAATAAAAGCTAAGAGAAAGGCAGAAAAGCTGACGAATGATATATTGCATTGAGATAGAACACACAAGTAAATTAATAATTTTTTCAAGTTTAACCTTATCAACCTATTGAACGGTGAAAGTCGTGTGCCTTAATATTACTCTAGAACCCGGTTCCGGACGAAAATTGCTCATCGTTTTTCCCAAACCGACCTGGTGACATAGAAAATCGTCGTTCATAAGAAGTGAAGCGGGTCAGCTGCTTTCAAGGTCATTTTGTGGTTTTCACTGCCAATTGGAATTTGGGTGGTTTCTTGGGGTGATAAATCTGATTTAGAGGAATATCGTCAGGATCGTTTAAAGATGGTGAACAACTATCATTGATTTAGATATTTTGGTTGTTTCACCGTAATTATTGAACATAAAGTGTGATGGAATGTCATACCTTTTGCTAAGCAAAGTATAACAGATCCGTATAATATTCTTCTCTCTCTCATTGTCGCCCTCTATTGTTGGTCCTACGCCTGTTGTTGTCTTCGAGCTTCAAACTCACCGGGTAGTGGGGAAGATTAACCCTGTTGTTATTCGGAACAATAGGTCCAGGAGGACAGAAAACTTACTATGCCGGTTTTCGAACATTCCGTGAGATATTCTTCTGACCAATTCCCCAGGCTCACCATTTAGGTACAGAGGGGCCATTTTCAAAGCATTCACCTGAAATATTTTGCCGTTCAAAGGGTTAAAAAATATCACATAATGAATTTAAACATTTGATATTGCTGATTTTCATTTTAATTCGTTTGACGGTTGATTTTAACGGGTTTTTTCTCAAGATACATGAGAGTCTTGAATCAGATCTCAATTTCAACTGTCTGAGATGCCGTAATAAGAAAAAGACGTCAGCTGTACCAACGGCGGATGTTTGACTGAAAACGACAAATGGAACGATGACCAGGGCCGTTTACATTGAAAACTCGTCATAATTAAATTACAATTCTAATTTAAAGTGCATGATATATTATTTCAGGAATTTTGAGAACATAGAATTCTTAAGAATAATCAATAAAAAAATAAAATTCATCAGCAGCGATATTTTTCCTTTTCAACTGAAAGCCTTTCTCGATAATCAAAGAAAAATAAAATGAAAAGCAATTGGAAACAGTATTCGCATGTACCAGCAACAGCAACTTCATATTTTTGAAGCAAAAAAAAGTTTACTCAGTTTTCCGTATGAGGATAAATTTCTTTATACAAAATCGTTTCTGGCATGAATTTCCGTTGTTATAAACAATCTGAATGCATTTATCAGCTAAAACGTAACATAAAACAACAACTAAATAACTCCTTTTAGATTAGTGTAGTTATATTTATGTCCCGTTTTGAAGCAACATACACGAGGGCTGTTTTCGGATGAACCTTGCAATATTTGAATCGTGATCAGAAAATGAAGACAACACCTGAGCCAACATGCCTATTTCTAAACGTCCGCGGCCACATCAGGGGAAGGGAGTTTTACATTCTACTTTAGATTAAACAAGAACCAAGCCTACATGCACAAGGATTCTGAGGTGGAATCGGGTATCGAACTTAGAATCCCCTAGCCCTGAAATCGAGGCCGTATATGCAACCAACAGCAGCCATAACTCTTTTTAGAAATATAAAAACTTCCCTACGATTTCAATATTAATGTATTACTGAGTTTAATCCTTTGATCTGTATTCCTACCACAACATCGGTTTGCATTTACTATAGTATCTCCCACTTTAGAGGCGATCTTCCTTTCAAGTGCAACACGAATTTCGGCTTGGAGTCTGTTCCTTTGCCGGCGAGAACTTGCAATTAAGGCTGGTCGCAGATGTGCCGACACAATCAATGCGGCCTCCAATCGAAATCACCAGGGTCTTGTCTTGATTCCATTCTCATAAGCAATCAGTGGTGACACCTCTATAGACACCTCTGGGTTAGAGATGCCAGGAATGTGTTGGGAATACATTTGTACATGAAGTGTGACCAATAATTAGTATTCCAATGACGCTTCGCTATCGCTACAGATATCGGTGGTCAAAAACAACATGATTTTGAATGTAATACGTTATTACATGTAGAAAAAATTACGACCATTTTATTTCTTTCAACACCTTTTGTTATGAAAAGGAAAATAACTGTCTATATTTTTAAAGTTCAGTTTAAAATAGTTGTAATTTTATAAAATTATAGTTAAGATAAAGTTTTGGTAAAATGGGTAATGAAGCTGGATGTATTTAGTTTTTTCATTCCTTTAGAAAAATTATTTTTCTATTAGAATTTAATTTAAAAATTAATTATTTGCCAACGAGAAAACAAACTTTGTTCTTTGGTTGGCTGAACTAATTAAAAAATTTACTACTGCTGTACAATGTAAACCTAAAATGCTTCATAAAAAGAGGCACGGCGCAGGAATTTTCTTTCCAAATGGATGAATAAATTTAAGCAAACATATTATGCCAGTGTATAAACGCAGTCTAGCTAGAAAACATTGGCTCCCACATAAGAAACCAATGAGTCGAGTCTAAGTAATTCTTTAAGACGGACATCACAAGAATTTTAGGTATAATAAACTATGATGCAGAAGCCAGATTTGATAATACTGCGCTAAGCATATGTTGATGATGAAATTGCAGTTAAATATCCAAAAAACATGTAAATTAGACTTTTTTCTTTGTAATTAACAGAAACCATGATCTTCTTCTTCTGATTTCAATTTCTCAACCATGTTTTTTTCTCATCCCACTAGGTAAGATTTCTCAGGATCTGATACGCTTATCTCTGGAAGTAGGGAGCAAAGAAGTTAGGAGTACGCGAGAGTAATTTTGATAATAACGGTAAACGCTAAACGTAAGGGATTGAAATGAAAAAAATTATTATAGAAGTTATTTTCCCCAAGTTTGTCAGAAAAGTGAATGTTATGGAAATTCGAAAGCTCACCCGGTAGCAATTGAAAGAAGAAGAATAAAAATCTCATTGTCAATTTTATACCTTTAACGAACTCAAAAAATGTGGAAAGAACATTCTTGTCTTATGCACCTATAAAAACAAATATCGCAGTAAGCATGACATAGCTCCAGACATGTTATTTGATTTGTCTTCATTTGGAGCGAATTTTATAAAATTCAGATCCATGAAGCAAGCTTAAGTATTGCATTCAAACTGTGCCCCATTTGAATAGTTGATTGTCACGATGATAGTTGTAAGCTTACTTCGTAAGTTAATGCAAATTTATTCCAATGTTATTTTCATTTATTAATTTGGACAGATTATATTTCTCTCTCTCTTCCCTGGAATCGTGAGTAATAAGCATAACAAAAAAACAGATAGAAATGCTTCAGAAATGAACGGAGTAACATAACATAAAGATATGAGCAAGGAACTCGAATGTATACGTTTGAATTTTACTGCGAAATGAGTCTAAACAAGCCTTGTTAAAACCAGCGGGAGTGGTCTCCCCAAAACTTTATAGTATCTGCCCTAACAAGTGTGGGAAAAAATACACCAAACGCCAGTAACATGAGCCATTCCCTAACACAAGTGGAAAACAACGCGCGAATCCTTCTCAACTTTTTTTGCATCGTAGAATGGTAATAAAACTGAGTATGCAATTTGAACGTCTTTTTTTTCAACCGATTAAAACGAAAATTGGACACGGATCTACATTTAATGTTAGCGGATCTTGTATCAATTTTTATTAATATAAGTCATAACGTTTAGGAGGTATCGTGCTCACTATTATGTGATTATACAGACCGATAGACATCCCTTTGAAGGATTTAGTCCAAAATTTGATATGGTATATACATTCTTGATGATAAAACTGTTTACCAAATATTATCTATCTTGCTATTTAAGCTTTTAAGTTATCGTGTTCACATGAACAGAGACAGACATACGTTAATATTTTAAGAACTCAGTTGCAGTTAATCGATTAATATAATTAAATTTTAATTATATACAAGTGGCATCACTTGATAGTGAGTAAGAAAAAATTATTGCATAATCTTATAATATTTATAATATATATACAAAAATAATAGATTAAGAAGTAAAAATATCACATTTCGAAAAAAAAATTATTATAAATCAAATAAAAATATTACAAATTTTTTTATTAAAATAAAAAATTCTATTTTTAGAACACTATTAAAACAGTGGTTTCAGAAACTGTTTTTATTAAGTTTTTGGTAGAGATTCTGTATTCACTTATGTTAATACATTTTTCGTTTCACTTCCTACGCTTGATACATAAATTTCAGAAGACCCTCGCAGAACTTTTCCATCCTTCATACAAATATACAGATTACTGAATCGTTTACAATATCAATAGCCGAAGAAAAGTTAGTTTCTTTTAAACTTTCCGCGCGTTTTCTACACTTTCATTCTCCGGGTGATCATAAAAATTCCTTTATCGTGCTGCTTTGATCTTAATACAAAAAAGTAAATCAAACGACAACTTGGGACCGAAGAACACGTGGGAATTTGTCTTATGGATTTAATTTTATCCAGTTTATTTTGTTTATTTTTTAGAAACAGTAAGCCATTCGCTCCAAAAAAACTATTATAATCGAATGCAGAAAAAAATTAAATACGAATAATTTATGTCTCTTGCTTAAAGACAAGAGTTTTTTTTAGCAACCTCAGCCTTTTAAGAAATAAAATTCTGATTATAACAGGTGCAAAAATATTTAAAAGAAAGAAATGCATTATTTTGTATTCTGCAATCTTAATCACACTATAATTGAAGCGGCATATGCCTTGCATATCAATTCATTTTCTTTGAGATTGAAAATGCCAGGAATACCTATGCGTACCATGGAACATTAAATCTTTGCAAAATCTTTACTGTGCTGAATTCATTCATAGAACTCATTTGTTCATTTATATTTAGAAACATTATTTAAAATATTCTGAAGCATATTCTGCGCAGGATCTTTCAAACTAGTTTTCTTACTAAAATTTTGAAATGAAATTTGAAAGCCTTCATTATCTAAAGCTTTTAAATTTTATTTAAATTATTAAAGCTAAAGTTGAAAGCTTTTATTATGTACTGCAATGAGTTTTCCTTCAAAAAAGAAAATAAAACAAACACCTTAAATCGTAAAGTTATAAGTAAAGTATAAAGCGAATCTTACAATTTATAATTTATAAATATCAATATGAGGAATTATTTACCTTGAATATCGAATTAGTCTTATTTAAGATTTTTGTTTTATTGCCTTGCATGTGTTTATTTTCTAACTTCGAAACAAATTAATTCCGATTTTTTTCAATTCCCTTGCATGTGTTTAGTTTATAACTTCAAAGCAAATTAAAGTTTAATGAGTTTATTAAATTAATCATTACACGCGATTTTCTTACACGCAATTTAAATATTTCTAATTGTTTATTCAAGATGGATTAAATATTCAGATTTAATAAATAGTTTCAAGCTCTTTCTCGCATTAAGTTGCATTAGTATAGATTGAAAAATAATTTTATTTCAATATACTATGCATAAATATAAAAACAATGTTTTAAAATTTCTAAAAAAGACGCATTCTCAAGGGAAAGCGGTTTTTACGATGCGAATATCAGGAGTATTTAATAAATCATGTAAATTAGTTCAAGCATGGAAAAGTTAAAATCCCTTTGAATTAACTAGACACATAGAATTAATATTTGAAACAAATAACAGACGTATAAGCAAAGGCTTTATCCCGAAATAGAGAGCACAATAAAAGACCTTTGCACTTGTTACTGAATTATTGAAGTCATTCTCTGCAGATTTAGCAGGGCAGAAAATTCAAAATTGTCATTCATTCTTTAGCAAAAATAAGAAATGTAGACAAATAAGAGGAGTAAGTATGCTATTTCCCACTAACATCTGAAGGCAATCCGGCAGTTGCATTCATTTGCCTTATTTGTTTTCGGATATTCCTTCTTGTGAGGTTCATATTAGTCAACAACCATACCATGTTTTAAACACCTCTTTATGTCTAACGACCGCAGTTATAGCGTTCAGTACATGGAAGGTTGTGACCACCTTGAAACAACGAGTGCTGTTTGCATTCTACGCTTTACAGACATGAGAATACGAGACTGCGTTCTAATGTTCATAAATATCACAAATTCGATGTATTAAAAATGTTTCTCTTTCAACGAGGTATTCAGTCGATCTTTGACACAAAAAATGTCATATTTTGATAAATAGTATATCAGCTACTAGCATCATAGCCTAGCGGTATTCTCTTTGAGACTAAGGATTCTCACGTAATCTTATGACAAAACTATTATATGAACTCGTATATATTTTCGGAAAATATATAAAAAAGACTCATATATTCTTGAAATAACTCTCGATTGAATTCAAAAACTGCTTCAGCAACAAAAGGTTAAAAAATTCATATTTCACTACAATTTGAAGATTTCTCGAAACTTACAAAACCATGCAGCCATCATTTCGCAAATATATAGAAATCGATTGCAATAATGGACGCATTGATTTCCATACTTAAATTAAATACATAAAAAATGCATATATCTATAAATTTGCATATGGCTGATGCGTTGTCTTCGTTGATTGATCACTGCTCAAAATTGCAATGTTCGTCCCAAATTAACGCTCCCGAAGTTTCGAAACCAAACTTTAATCTTCCCAAACAAACAAAATAAAAGTAAACTTTATTTTGATTTTTTGAAAGGTAAATAAGTTTCATTATAATTCAAAAAGTAGCAAAGCATTTCACCATTTACATTCACCACTTCATTATAAATCCTTTCATTATATAGGTTAAGAATTAAATGTAATATCAGGCATTATATAGAATGACATAGTGTTCAGGCAAAGAGTTAAAAGAGTCTTGAAAAGGTATTATTGAAAATATGTGCGATTTTCAGAATTCTAAGCCTCATATTTCGTTATTTATAAACAAAGAATGAAATTGAAACAGGATATTTCCTGTCTGAGGAGAGCGTCAGAAGTCACGTGCCTTACCACTGAACATTAGAGACATTATCAGGAGTGTTTTTCGCTTTGCTGGTTAGTTTTGTCATTTCACAAAATACTTAGAAAATTTGTGAAATATTAATTGCTCCTTACTTTGTCGATAATTGACAGGCATTCTACACGTTGCCAGCTTTTCATACATTGCCAGTATTATACATACATAGCTATGCTTTTTCAATTCAATTTCAACATATACATAGACACATTACAACATACACATACACATACACATTTCGCTTTGTACATGGATTAACAGAGCTACTTTTTGTTATAATATAAGATACCCTGTATATGTATAAGGACATAAACAGAAGCTCCAGTTTTCTTCACTGTTTAGTTTTTTACTTCATTCTCAAGATTATCTTCAATATTTGAAAAGATGCTAACTTTATTCATCGAATATCTGACACAATGTTATGAAAAATATCGCTTTTAAATAAATGAAGCAGATGGCTTAATGGTAATTTTAAAATTTTCATAAAGTACAACAGTTGCAATTTTGAAGCGTCCAAAAGCTCAGAAATTAAAAATGCAAGCACTCTCCAATCGAATGTTATATTACTGTGGGTGATTAAAAAGTAAAAGGTAAGGGTTATGGTAAAATCTCAATATAAGTTATGGAAGTGATTATTTGCAGATACTGTACCTGCTAATAATTCGTTATTTGCAGGTATTGTACCTGCGGATAAAACATTATTTGCAAGTACTGTTAAATTCAAAATCATTCTGTAAGACTTTTTTTAGGGAGTTTATTTTCCCTATTTTCTACAACATTGTTCTTTTTTATTCTTGAGATTATGAAATTTAATGTTATTTTGGGAGATTTTTTGTTATTTCAGCGGAAACACCCGAGATGCTTTTGTTTTTTGTTATCTGGTTTCTCATGATTCTGATTTAATTTTCGGTAAACCCTTCAAAATATTTTTGTAGCGTTTGTTGCTGAAATTGCAGCTATTTAATAAAAAATCAAATTTCTAGTTATGAATAGCTGTATACCCTAAAACATGAGATATTCATCATCAAGGAATTTTAAAACTCCTTGCAGTTAACGGAGATTCAAAGTCTATAGTATAAATCTTTAACACCAATGTAAATTGTTTTAAAACTTCAACAAAAATGTAAATTTTTTTTGAAAAAAGGGCTGAATTAACTGGCATTTAAAACTTTAACAAATAAAGGAGCTAAAAATATGAAAGTAACTATCCACGTACGATTCTAAGTAGAAGTGTGGCTGGTACGGTTGTTAGAGCACCGGCTTCACGTTTTGCAGAACACGGGTTCGAATCCTATCGGATGTTGTTATTGCAACTTGTGCGGCAGTTTGCATTTCGGGTAATGTTTTTATGCCTGTGAAATTCAGTATTTCCTTTAATTTTACTCCTTTTTCGAAACCCAAATTATTATCAGACAAATTTAATATAGCTTTTATTCCAATTTCCTTCTAATAAATGCATAAGTTCTAAATTAAAAAGATTAAAAGCTGTTTTTAAAAGCGTTCTTTTATTAGTGAGTAGTAGTAAAAAATTAGAATTGTTTATAATTATATTTATTTTCTGCATTTTAGTCATTAATTTATAATTCATTATTACAAACAAAATGCGTTATATATTAAAGACCATAAAATAGAAAAAGTGTGCTGATTTGTTCTCAAATTCACTGAAAGATGGCGCCACCCGTATTGAATGTTTAATTGAATTTACTGATTAACTGATAATTAAGCCCTAAAAATATTAAAATATTGTACTCTCATCTAAAATTCACAAGTGTGCACAATAACAGAATGGAAAATACCTGTAAATAACGTTTCATCCATTGCTACAGTGCTTACAAATAACTTATAATTCGTAGTTACTGTACCTTCAAATAACGTTTTATCCGCAGGTACAGTACCTGCAAATAACGAATTATTTATAGGTACAGTACCTGCAAATAACGAATTATTTATAGGTACAGTACCTGCAAATAACGCTATCCATAAGTTATAACTCTTAAAATATCAAATCACACTTAATAGCAAAACAAAGATTTAAATATTTTATTAATAAAATAGCCACCCTTGGCGAAAAGCTTGTTCGCCTGGAATAATGGCTTTCCTAGTTGTTAAACAATTACTACGGGATGTACATCTATTTATAATTTAACTTTTGTAGTTTGATAAGACTGGGAAATACGAATTTAAAGAAAATAGAAGTTTATGAGAAACTGAATTACATTTTTCTAAACCTTCTTAAGAAAAAAAATTATATTCAGCATTCGGAACTCATTGTCTGCGGAAGGCCAAATTTAACATCAAAACTTCATCTGAAAAGAAAAGCTGGTAAATATTTAGATCATCCTATATATTATTTTGTTGTCAATATCCCTTTTTCTCAACTAGTAAAAGCCAACAGCGATGAATAAGGTATCATTAGATAATATTTTATACCGAGTGCTGCCATGGAATGTTCTCTTAATGGGGAAACAACATGGATGCGCAGTTGTCTCACATCTTTTTATTTCTATTTTACGAAATTTACCTATATGCATATATATCACGTATCTTAATTTGATTTAGTCCAATTTAATTTCAACAAACCAATAAACAAAATCATTTTGGCTGGAGGGTAAATGTTTGAAATTTTCGTTTGGGTTTACTAAAGGGAATTAAATTTCAAAAACCGGTATCCATAAAAAAATTAAATATATAAGTCAGAGTTAAAAGCACTGTACAATCCCACTGCAAAACTTCTTCAATATAAAAACCTTACCCTTATTAATTCTAAAGAAAATTTGGCGGTTAATCGCTTCAAGAAAAAATTCAAATTTGTCGGCTGTACGGTATTTTTAAGTTTAACCAGAATATTATTAAAAAAGAAGTAACTGCCAGAATTTTGAAAAAAATACATTTTGGGAAGGGTAGATCTTTCCTTCCTTTTTTTCTTGGTCAAAATATTAAAAGGAAAGTAACCCGAATTCTCATGAAATTAAAAATTTGAAATGAGAATGCAAAGAAAAAAGCAAATGTTTTTGATAAAGAAATGGCTTTAATGGCTTTTTTACAGCATTTAAAATCTTTTGGGGGCTGAAATTGCATTGCAAAAAATATAATTAATGCATGTTCTTTGCTCAATTGCATTTGTCATTTTGAAAAACCGACCAAGTTAAAATTCGAATCAAGGTATCCGACTACGTTCGGAGGCCTTTTTTTTAAATAATGATATTTGAAGCAATATTTTTGTATTTTTATATGATATTTATGTTAAAACTGAATAAATCATAGAAAAAAAGTTAAATGAGTTAAATATATTTTTAAAAATTTGAAAAAACTTAGATTTTTTTGTACTAAATTTGACCTTTTTTCAAACACCCTCGTTCAAAAAGAAATGATCAGAATGATAAATCCTTTAGCATATATAATACTTCAACTATTGGCTAGGTCCTGAAGCAAAAGTTTTAAAATGTATCTAAAAACATGTAAATTATAAGAGTTTTAGTGTGAAATCATGAATTTTTAAAGAATTTTGGCCTTTTTTCAAACCTTAAAAGATACATAACTTTTTAATGGAGCATTATTTCACTTATATTTTCGTTCATTACCTAGACAATATAATAAATAATATGTATGCTAAATTTGAGACGGATATTTTAAGTTGAATTTTAGTTATCGTGTTTGAAAAATGAAAATTTTGCAAAAAATCACATTTCGAGAAAAATGAGTTTAAAGTTTATGTTTTTAATTTACGATGAGAAGAAAAGAGATTTTTTCTTCAATACTCCCCAGTTTTGTAGGCTAGTCCTTAGTTTTTGCCATCTTAGCACATTTTTAAAAATTTTCTGATTGGAAATTTTTTTTAGTCGTTTTCTTGAGCCTTATGTGTCATTATCGTTTTCTATCATTCAGCCGTCATCGATAGATTTGAATCTTATTTTTCAGTCAAATAACTTTATAATGCCTATTAGTTGATATAGAGATACTTTTAGTGATTTATATTGATCATAAGTACAATCTATGTACTTTTCCTACTTTTATTATCAAAAATTACATCATTAACGGAGAATCAAGATACTGCAATGATTCAAAATTACCTAAATTTGCAACAATGTCTTAGAAAACAAAGAAATTCACACTGAAAATCTTTCAAAATAATACCTGGTATATGTAAAATAGTATAAAACAAAAATAAACAATAAAATTTAAATATCTTAAGAAAAAACAATGAAAAATGCTTCTTTATAGTATTATTTACCACTCCATTTTCAACTGTCAAGTTATACTAAAATGT
>BGPR01048781.1:0-11468 GCA_013235015.1 Araneus ventricosus
ATATTACGCTGGTTCAATTGCATATTGCTTTGGAAACCCTTGGATCTTTGAATATTCACTTTCTTTTTATGAATTTCGATAAACTCTGATTCAAGTGGACTAATTTAGATTCAAATGGATTTCTGAAGATAATGTAAAGAATGGGAGAATGTAGTTAATCCAGATATGTCCAGCGTTTGTAGAAATGTGATGTTTTTGTTTTATCATGTCTTTATTTTTAATCATCTTGAACAGTGTTGCTTATTAACCATTTTCTATTAGTGTTTTCTCTTTTCTTTTTGATTGGGTACAATATGGGTCTGGTCGTGTATGATAAATTTTGCAGTATTTTGCGTTTTAGTCGAATTAGATTGGTGGGTGTGTGAGAATTTTCTAGCAGTAAATATAGATGAAACCCAATGTTTTTATTTAGTGTTTGCAGAGCTAATTTTTTCTTGTTGTAGCATCTAATCAGGTGGAGTGTTTTATTTAAGTATTTTGTAATATGAAATGTGCTAATTAAGTTGAATTGACTGTATTAGATGTTCTGGGAAGGGAATTTTACATGTAATTCATTTCCGCGACTCATTCCTCATCTCGTATTTTTATTTTGTATCTCAAAGGTAGTAGTAATTAAGCAATGGTCGTGCAGGTTTGGCGCCCACCGATTTCATCATTACTCAGGAATTCATTATTTTAAAACTTGTGCAATTTCTAAAAACGTGTTAAATGTAAAATAGTATTAGTTCTATGAAACTTAATAAATGTTAGATTATTTAAAACTTACTCTTACTGTATTCCTATATTTTCACACATGGGACACATCCTTAAAGCGATTTGAGAGTGTGGTTAAAATTTAGTTCCTTTGGGTTATTGCCTAATTAAATACACAACGCAAATCCGCCATCTTATATACTTTGTGATAACCTCTTAGTGAATTGTTTTCCCTTTATTTTAATATTTTGGCTGTAAGATCCTCTTGATTTTATTGCTTGGAACACCTCAATTTACTATGATTGGTGTTATGAATTGAAACTTCTGAGTAATCTCTGCTTATTCTTCTGAATAAAAATTTTTAATGCAAAAAGTTAAAGTAACACCACGACATGTCTCATATATTTTGTTTGTACTCTGTACTGTTTTCCTACAGTTGCAATGTCATTATCGTGAAGAAAAATAAGCGGGGAAAATCAATAATGTGTATTTTTTGTTTTGATTTTGTTATCAAAACTTTTTCGTGTCATTGTGGGCATTTTTTTTTTTTTTTCCCCTCTTCATTTTGTTGAAGTCCTGATTCCATGGGCAACATTGTGCGCATACTGCTAGTTGTAAATAAACCAAAAGGCATTTTAAAGTAAATACTTAATGTGAATTTTTTAAAAAAATACAGGAAATTGTAACAGTAATTCAAATGTATTTCAATATATAAGTAATTTGGAGAGTTCGAGTGCTAAAAGAGTATGTGTACTACTTAATGAGGTTGAAATTTTCCTAATCAGCTCACAATTCCCAAGTTTTTAAACATAGTCCCCTTATTTTATAATTCCATTATTTCTCTTTAAATATTTGCTCTTATAAAATCAAATACATTTTAATTATTTTTATTGTAATGGAGTTTTTATTCAGTTCATCATTAATCACTAAAAAGCTTCAATTTGAGTAGTTAATGGCTTAACTCGTATTATTCTAGTGGAAATTTTTTTTTTTTTTTTTTCAATTTTTGTTAAATTACTGTCAGAGTAATTTTACTTCATATACTTTATCTTTTTATTCAAGTTTCATTATTAAAGGTTTATCACAAATTTTTTTATTCTTTTATCATACTCTGAAACTCTAAGGCTCACTTATTGTAAAATTAAAAATGAATTTTTCTTCTGATCACAGCTAATAAAAATATGACTGTAATGACATTTTTTACAAAGTTATGGTTATTCTTATCGAAGTTGAGAATGTAATAATTCAGAAATGAAAAATTTTATTTTACTTTCATATTTATTTTTCATTTTTCTATTTTAGTAAATTTCTGAAATGGACTTGGGTCAAGACACACATTTGTGCTTGCGTTGTGGGAAGACTATTGATGGTCTGGATAACTATGTATCTCACAGACAGAAAAAATGCCTTCAACCACCTCCCAGCTCATCATTTTCATGTGATTCTTCTGCAGAACCCCCCGTCCCATTTCCTTCTGCATCTCAGGATATTTATAAATTATCAGCAAGTGATTTCTTTTTGAATCTCAATTTGCAGTATAATGCTAAAGCATCTTTCACAGATGTACCCAGTAATGTTGAAAAAGATTCTGGCGCTGCTACTGACAGTTTTTGTACTAAACTGGAAATTCCTTCTTTAGAAAGTGATTTATGCCCAGTCTTTCCCAGTGATAAGCCACTGATTATGGATGACAATAGTTGTCTGGATATTGGTAACATAACTATATCTAGTGAAAAGTGGGAGAATTTCAAAATTAATAATCAGCTAAATGAAGGTAGCCAACTAATTTCTAAAGAGAAAAAAGTCTGTGATAGTACTGGAAAACAAACTTTATGTTCATTATCATCAGCATCCCCAAAATTAAAAGGAACATCATTTGCAGATTCCTATGAAAATTCCAATAAGGTATCTCTTAAACGTTCTAAAAAGAAGGCTTTGAAAAAATATTGCTTTACGAACTTTTCTGCTTTAAATATTCCAAGAACATCTTATCGCCAAAAACTAAATGCAACTGACCGTATGCTATGTTGTGATGGGAAGCAAGATTATTATTATTGCTTTCTGTGTGACCATAAATATTCATTTGCTTCTACATTTCTTGATCACTTACTGATTTGCAGCAAAAAACAATCTTATCTAAACAGCTGGAAGCAAGAAGTTTTTAAAAATGGTTCATTATTTGTGCACTCATCTCAGTTTAAGTGTTTACTATGTTCATTTTACTGCAGTGATTCCTTTATGTTCCTCAGCCATTTAAAAACTCCTAACCATCGTCAGAAAACTGCAAGTTTGAAAAATCCATTAATTTGCTTGCCTTGTCAAGATGAATGTTCAGCTAGTGATGAAATGAAAGAACATTTTTCAAAATGTCACTTACAATATAAAAGAGGTGATCATCCTATAATAATTACGGAGAAAAAGAGGAATCTTCATTGCTGTTATTGCTTGACATTAATAAAGAGTTCTAGTCATTTGCAAAGCAGTAGTATTGAGGATCCACAACTTAGAGATGACGTATCTTTTATCAGAACTTGTTTGCCTAATGTATGTGCATGTGCCTGTGGTGTGGATAAGCAAATGTTAAGCAACTTTTTGACAAATACTAGTCCATTTATCACTTCTAAGAGCTCTGAAGTTTCAAAGAATGTATTGATTGAAGGAGATGCAGAATCCAAGAATTCACAGAAGTTAAATGAGCTAATGACCGATGAGAGTAAGGATGATCAGACTACTAATACAGATATACATCTTGAAAATGATCTGTCTTTAAAAGTAGCACGGCAGCGAATTATAGCAAAAATCACATCCAAAAATGGTAAATTTATTTATAAAAAAGTTAGAGTGCCTGATTCAAAGAAAGAATGGACTTGTTGTTGGTGTGGGGTTGAATATATTTCTAAATTAACACTACAAGCTCATTTGAATAAATGTGGCTTGAAAAAGGAGAAACTAAATAAAATCTCTCCCCTAAAAAATAATCAAAACTTTCAAGCGAATCATTGTGAAGCTGATAAAAGGTATCTTTGTGATAAATGCCCATATATAGGAAAAAGTTTTAATCAGCTGACAAGGCACAGCCGATCACATTCAGGAGAAAAACCTTATAAATGCCCTCACTGCACCTATTCATCTTCATTGAGTAGTCAACTGGTTAGACACAAAAGACTTCATACAGGTCAAAAACCATATAAATGTCCCTATTGCTCTTATACTTGCAACACTCAAGAAAATTTACGAAAGCATATTTTAAAGACTAAAAAACATAAAGGAAAAATGATGTATCCATGCCAGCATTGTAATTATGAATCTAATGAGTTTTCTGATTTCAAGAATCATCTATTGAAAATTCATTCTATAGAGTTCCCAAATGGTATCACAAGCTCGGATTCTTCAGTGCATTCAGATGAAATTCCAGGACTATGAAATTGTTACAATTTTTGTTGATGTACAGAAAATTTTTCAGGATATAATTAGCCCATTTGTTGATTGCTATGCATTTCCTTTTAGCTTATGATCACTGCATGTAAAAGTAGAAGTTTTTATTGTATATTATATCCACAATTCTGGTATAAAATAAAGGAAAATTATGATTGTAAAATTAATTAAATGTATGTGAAATTCATTGTAGTGCAACTGCTAGAATAATGTAATATTGTGAAACCTCTGAACTGCTGCCAGTGGCGTTCTATAATTGATCTCATTAATCTAATAATTGATGTTATGATTGGGTTAGCAGGACTTGCACTGGTATCGGGCGTAATTCCACTTCCTCTATAAGTGTTGTGCTTCTTGATTAGGTTCAGATGAGTCTCTGGGTTATGCTCTGTGTTGGTGGCATAGCCTGATGATAAGGCACTTCTGAGATGCTCCTAATTGAGAGGCCGTCTGCAATAACAAGGTAAGCGAAAAATGGAGTTTTCAGCTACAAAGCTTCTAAATTTACTTTCAACATTTTAATTTAGAATATAACTTGTTTATTTATATTCCTATTAAGAAGAGTTTTCTAGCATTTTTTCTTTGCTTATGATCATAAAATTTATATTTCCTTACATACTGAATAATATATTACATAAATCTGAAAATTGAACACTTGCCTTATTATTGCATATCCTACGGTTTTAGGTGAAAGAAAAGGTACATTTGGAACAGATGACTTTTTTTTACAACTTCTATATAGTGCAACACAAGAGTTTACAAAATATGAAATCATCTTAGTGTTGTTTTTTTTTTAAGTCCTAATACAGCCCTCAGCCCTATTTAAAACTCCAAATCCGATTCAGCCATTTCAGACTCTGGAGCTCAGATCCCAATACACCATCAGGGTTCAGCAAGTTCTTGTAAAACTTCTGCTTTTCAGGAGTAACAAATCATAGCAGAGCTTCAACATCCTTCTTCTTTGAATCCTTGATGTTCAGTTTTTTCTGGTTTCTTGAGATGACAGAATGGTATCCAGTTTTGGTACCCGAACCATATGGGCTTTTTCTCCTGTGCCATTGTAGTTTTCAGAAACTGACAGATCCATTTGTTACCCTTACTGCCTTTGAGATCTGGAGGATTTTGGCCTTCATGGTTGTCTCAAAGTCGAACAGGATGCCATCTCGCATCCCATCAACCATTATGAAGAGAGGATTTCTGCTCGATTGAATCATATCCACATACTCTTGTTCAGTTTCCACCACCTCCATCCTTTTCAACCTCTGAGAATAGTTCCTAGAGTTCCTGTCGCATTGGCAATATGAGTGCTCCCTAACCGGGAACAGATGCACTATCTGCACATTCAGATATCTACATAGCATACACAGGAAATGGAACACCATGTAGTTCCTGTTTTGTCCCGAGCAGGCATCTGAGAACAGAATGATTCTCTCATGCTTCTCATCATCAAAGTTCATTTTTATCACATGATACAGGAAGGAGCACACAGTGTTGGCACCTTTTTTTGCAACTCCTTCCATTAAGTGGAACATGTCGGAGACCGGAGTGCTTGTATCGTGAACATGTATGTTGAACAGATACAGCCATAGGAGTCGTTTGTGGAACTGGTCCATAAGCAGAAGCTTTGGAAGAGCAAGTTCTGTGCGTAATTGAACTGCAAAATGAGAGACCACTCTGAATTTAATGTCTTGTCTTTCATCTCTTTGTGTTTCTTGACTTTCCATTTGTGTAGAGCGACATCTGGAGTCTTTACATCTTTCAGTTTGCTCTCAAAACAAATATTGCACACATTAGTAAGTGGCAGAGAAAAACTGAAATCTGCATACCAGTTGAAGTACTTTCATGCATCTTCTAAGCAATTGGAATATTTGTCTCCTGTTACAGCAGCATAGAAATCTAGAAAGAGCTCGTACATCTTTCACAGATTTAGCTCTTGGTTCGTAAAGTACTTCAGTTTAGTGTCCTTCCAGCAATAGTGGCTTTTCTTGTGGGGAATGGATAGACGATGAGCGTAGATTACCTCTTTTACAGATTCCGTCAGTTTCATGTCGTGGTTGCCATGCTTTCCTGTACCGTCCCTCAAGCTTTGATCTTCTCTTGAATTCGTTCAACCCCCATTCATCAATATTAAAGGTTTGCACACAGTCATTTTCTTTCCCTTGTCTGAGGGCCGCGGTGGCCTAGTGGTAAGGTCTCGGCTTTGGAGCCGGAGGGTTCCAGGTTCGAAACCCGATTCCACTGAAGATCCGCCGTGTATGGGACCTGTTGCGCGCTAAATCATATGTAGGGGCCAAACATCCTGCCGTTGGTGTGGCATGGAAGTTTGGAGAGGGGTTGCCAGCTCAGGTGTCCTTGTTATCTGACCATGGTTCAAAATTACGAGGTCCGTCCCAAAATAGCCCTCATGTTGCTTCAAAACGGGACGTTAATATAACTAAACTAAACTTGTCCTTGATGTTGTACCCCCACATGCTGTTTTTGTGTGAGGTGGCATTTCGAACACTGACCTTTCGGTCTTTTCACATCATCAGTCCCAAAAGTACAATGCTCTGCTTCTCGTACTCTCCTGTAGCTCAAAAGGATGCCCTCACTGTTCTTTGCACATTGAATGGCACATGTTCATAGCATTTTTTCTTGCAGCATTTCTCTATGGAGACTGTCTTTTGTTGAACCATCAGACCACTCTTTGCAATGTATTCTTCTCCCTGCAATGAAGATAGCCCTTTTTATTATATGTAGTCTTTGAATATAGCGTACGTATTCAGTTAGTGATTGAATTTATGTTGTAAATACTTTGCCGTATATTATTTGGATATCATACATTATGAAAATTATATTATTTCCTAACAAAACGGATTATTCTACATTCTGAAAAATGAAGCATGTAAACTAAAAATAAATATTTTAGTTTGTAGTAGAAAATACTGTCACACAATGTTTCTTATTTTTCATGATTAAATGATGTTTTTACCAAAATGAAATGATTTTTAAAATTGCAAAATATAGAAATAATGTTTTTTGAGTGACTGTAAAATAAGTCAATAATAAAATAAGTAATGAATATTTTACTCAACATATTACGTTAACTCCCGGGTTAACGGTAATCATAATGCAGTGATAAAATAGCATGAAACTTATCGCGCTTCACCTGATTTTGCAACATTTCTTTGACACAGTTCATGATTTTCCTTCCTCTTCCATCCCTTCTGCTTCTGTTGTTCCTCTCCGGCCGCTTCGATTTTGTCCATTTTGAAAATAAAGTGTGAAATGTCTCCAAAACACTCCTTTCAATTAAAAATAATATTGTGAAACAAAGTTACAAACACTTAGCATCCTCGCATCTATATGTGCTTGCTAAAAGGGCCTCGGACAGTAGCACCACCTGTTACCAGAATCGGGAAACCAAGGCACACGAGAGTTGAAAAATGTCTTTACATGCCATTACGGTTCAAATACGAAATAGAGCCCGAGGAATAGCAAGATAGGTCAATAAGCCTTCTTTTTACATGGTTTACCAGGAATCAAGGTAACTCCACTTGCCGTGTTGTTGGAGGACCCCTCACTTATTAAATGACTTCCATTAGAGAACTAGGGACATGTAGGTCTGGGGTAACAGATGACAATGGGCCCTGCCCATTCCCAGCTTTAACCAGTTTTTTCTAGTTATGGTTGATCATTTTTTTAAGTATTAATCATTTTCTGAAGAATTTAAAGTAGCTTTATACACTTTGATCAAATGAAAACAATTTTGCGAAATGTCATATTGACTTATGCTGTTGTATTTTTTTTTTTTTTTAATCCTGTTAACCACTTAACTGAATAGTTTTCTTTGCTATCTAATAAGATGACCCCTCCTGTTTTGGAAAGGGGCTGTCGTTTTCATTCATCTAAGAAGGCATAGGATACTTAAGATGTTTATGGATCCTTCATATTTTTTGTGTCAAATTATAAAGCTAATTAATGATTCAATTTTAGTTTATAAGACTAAAATTTCGATGCACGAGTATTCTCGGGCTGTTAAGTTAAGCGGTTAAAACGAATATGATATCTGAAGTTTGCTTCATACTGAGCATAATATGAAAAATATGCAATTTTAATTAAGGTAAAATGTTAATAACACATTATTCAGTATACTTTATATTTACATTATGACTACAAAGATCTCTGTTTTCTGTTAAGAAGGCAAACTCATTAATTATTTTATCAAGGTTAATTTTTGGGGCTTGATTATTCTCAGTTGAGAGCAAAGCTGTACTGGCAAGCTTCTCCTATCCCATACTGCTTCACAAATAGTTGCTTTTATTAATTCCAGTTTTGAGAATGGTAATTCAGCACTGGAACTATTAAATACTTGCTGAGCATACATCTGGAAAACTCAATGTGATTTATTACCAACAATTCTGCTAATCCTTTGAAACTAATATTTTTTCAATTTCCTCTTTAAATGATGCCTTAGGATAATAGGGATGGAAATGTTGATGACATCCTCTGGAATCTTTTACTTAAAATTGACTGCTTTGTTGTGAATCTGTTTTTCATTTGCTTTCATAAGAAATTTGGGTTGAATTACTTGGTAACTATCAAGAACACTCTTCATACCTTGGAAACGATAATGGAACATAAAGTATCTATTATTGGATAATACACAGTTAGCCTAGCATAAGATTCTAGGTCTTTTAATCACTGATCTTTGAATAATTCATCATAATGTTTTTTCACTTTTCTAACCATACTCTCGCAAAACTGTTTAACTATAAGTCTAAAACGTTGAATTGTATAACTAAAAGTAGGTCAAAGTTAAATGAATTCAGTTTTTTCTTTAATTGCATTGCCTCGTTCCTTTTTTGGCTAGTCAGAATTATGCAGTTGAGACATTTCATTACATTATTAAACCTGCGTGTCAAAACATATACAACATTGCATCTGCCAACCCAACAAATTGGGTTTATGACTTTTAGTGTTATTTTTTTGTGTGTCCATAATCCATTCTGGTACATTGTTTTTAATTCCAGCAAAGAATGCTATGACCAATATACATTTGGAACTGTTTCAGAAAGTTGCCAAATTTCTCTGTTTCATTCAATAGCAGCTTTTAAAACTAAATTTAGATTACGGCCATACAGTGTACAAAATAAGTATGTGGGGCTTTATTATGTATTGTTTGCACATCATTCTATGCCCCATTCATCACTGCTGTACCATCAAATAATTGCCCATAACAATTTGTTAAATCCAAACCTTTCTCTTGCAACAGTTTCATGATTTCTCCTTCGAGGCCCTTTGTTGATTGGTCTTTCATTTTCCTAAGAAAAGATAAAAACTTCACAAATATTTATTTCGTCAAGTTTTCTTGTTTCGTTGTTCACCATTTTCACAGATCTATAAACTTCACTCAATTGCTCAATTAGGCTGCAAGAACAAAATCCTGAAATAGTCGCTGTAGACGACATAGCCAGACGGATCGTTATCAGTGGCGGAACTGGCCAGCTTGCCTGATGGCAAGTGGGCCCCTTTATTAAGTAAATATGGGGCCCCAGGATTGTGTATGTAAAAGAGAGAGAGAGAACCCTTTTTTTTTTCTAGAAAATATCTTGTGCCTTGTATGAGCGGCAATCTTTTCTGTACAAGGCCGGGAAGGAATAGCCACAAGAATTTTATTCTAAGAGGCCCCCAGCAAGAAGGAGGGGATAAGTCTTCGGGCCATTAAAACTGTAACAAGGGAGGGGGATATCACATAATTCAAGGACCAAAGAACGTCTTTGAAAATGTTCCATTTTTCTGGGATGAATGATGTAGTGAATATTAGAGAAATTTCGAAGTCAAGATCATAAAGACCTTATTAAGAAATTAATTGTGAGGCTGCCGTGGTGTAGTGGTAAGGTTTTGCTAATAACTTCTGAAATATTTATCACACAAAAATTATTCTTGCACCTTTTTAAAGAGCAATAAATTGTCTTTTTAATTATACTGATTTCATTCTGGTACATCTTTTTCTCTAATTATAATTAATATTTCAAAATTAATTTTAAACACTATTTTTAATAGTGTTTTCTATTGTCATAAAATTAAATTCAAACCAATTTGTTTTTTTTTTAAATCCTTCATTCACGTGTTTTTGCCACTGTTAAAGTTATGATAAGAAAATATTGGTTTCTTTGGACATTAACTCCAAGGCAGACTTGAGGCCGCAGCGGCCTAGTAGTAAGGTCTCGGAGTAAGAGGGTTCGAAGTTACACTGAAGATCCACTGTATATGTGGGTCTGACGCACGTTAAATCCTACGGAGTGGGTCAAACCTCTTTCCACTGGTATGGTGCGGAAGTTTGAGGAAGGGAGTACCGGCTCAGGTGTTGCCCTCGTCATCTGAACGTGGTTGAAAATTATGAGGTCAGTCCTAAAATAGCCCTCGTGTTCCTTCAAAACGGGAGGTTAATATAACTAAACCTAAACTAGAAGAAATTCTTTATCCGAGGAGAACTTGGCATCTATTGAAAAGGAATTGGTAGATGATTTGAATGCAGAGTTATTATTGATAGATTTGCACAGTCATTGTGAACTTACTTGCACTTAATGAAATGGACAAGATGTAATACATTTCTGTATTTCTGAGTTGTTAATAAGAAGTATTCTTTAAAAAAATTGGAATTGGTAAATGCTTTTTCCTTATTTTCAATATGGTTAAAAAATTCTCAAAATTGCAGCACGGTTCCAAAATTATAGTATGCTATACAAAATTCAAAATTATTTAATTTTCTATAGTAAAATTATATTTATAGTTGGTATTTCTTACTTCTAATCACATGTATAATACGTGTATATTGTAACTACTAATATATATAACAGACTTTTAGATTAGGAATAGATTTTAATAGCTTACTAATTTTAATTTATTATATTTGTAATAAATAACATTTAAAAATATATGTAAGATGGCATGCTAGATGTGATAGGGCCTCCTTTATTCATTTCAACCACTCCTTTTCGACCCAGTCCGCCACTGATCGTTATGTATAATGGCTGGAAACCAATAGCTATCTACTGTCTTGATAAGAAAGTACACTGCCTTTATGGCCTTTTATTTGCCTTTTTATACCAATATTCTTACAGAACACCCAATTGCAGAATTCTACCAAACACTTTCATGGGTGCTACCTTTTCCTTTTCTGGTAATTAGGGCTGGGCGATGACCAGTTTTCAATATCGCGATACATCGTCTAAGATAAATTGATATATCAAGATTTTAATATGTATTTGTGTCGGGGTTCAAATGGCTATAACACACTGGCAATTACTCTTTATCAGAAGGCATCGTGGTGGGACACAAGAAGGTATTCCAGCGTT
>BGPR01048782.1:0-11467 GCA_013235015.1 Araneus ventricosus
TTAACCTTTTAATTCTATTCCGAAATTTCGAAGTTTGTGAGAATCTCTTCTTTTTTCCTTTATTAACAGCTATATTTCTCATTTTACGTTATAGCACGAAATTTTTCTTTAAATTTATATGTTTATCCTGTAGTAAAGGAAGAAGTAATTTTATATCAAGAGCTACTCACACCTTCCAGGATTTCAAGTCATGTCCTTAATAAAGTTTTTTTTTTTGAGAGAGAATGCTTATATCATGGAATTGACTATAAGTCTCTGTGCTGTGAAAGTTCTTTTGGATTTTTCAGCTTTCTTGTCGCGGCTTTAAAATTCATTTTGAAATTTTAAATAATTATATTTAATATAGCTTGCTGAAATAATGTCTCGAGATTTGCAATGACTGATAATGAATATTCATTTATCTTATTTTTGATAATTAATTAGTTTCTTTCAAACGATAATTATCATATTTCATTTTTCTTCTGCAGTGAAGAAAATTATCTACAAAATTTTTTATGTAATGAAACATAATCTTTACACCAATCAAAGAGGCAAAGCTACTCTCCAACTAAAAGCATTATGAAGTAATAATGCGAGATTTTGACTTTTCGAGCCAAACTTTAGAATGATTGAATATTTTAGGATTTTACGAGAGTGTTAGAAAACTCTTTTTGCCTTGTACGGAGATTTAAAAGCGAATTACGAAGAATCTGTTTCAGATCAACGGTTAATCTGTTAGTTAACTTCCGATCGGGCGCATCTAATCTGTGAGATGAAGCACCCGTACGTTTTTGTGCCAAATCGCGGATTTTACCGAGAAATGGGTTGGGCACAGTAACTTCCTGGCTCCCTCCCCTTCACGGAAGGGTACCATCCCTAACAGCAAAAGATGATGTATAATATTCTTAAGATATCTTCACGATAGTGTACGGCATTCAGAATATTAAACAACGCTGTGCAGATATCGTACAATATCTCGTTCTAAGAGGGATGATTTTTTTCTCCATTGCTCTGTTGGGGTGTATGAGGGACTCGTTAATCTGGTAGATGAATTGTACCCTATTACGCATGAATTTTTTTCCCAATATTTCTTTTTATATACCTGTAAAATTTGTATACATATGTACCAGCCCCTAATTCAATGATATTGATTGTTGTTTTCAATATACCGTTTAAAAAATTTCGACATATGGCAGCTTCCCGAGGAAAACAGTTGCCATTGCTATGAACCTTGCAAAGAAAAATAAGTCAACTCTTTCCTGAATTCGTGGACATCAAATCTAAAGTCGTAAGCAGCAACTTTCTTGGGTTTAGTAACTTGTGTCATGTGTGACAAAAAAGAGGAAAAATGTTCTTGTAATTTCAAGTATGCAGAATGAAAACACATAGGAAAACCCAAATGATTTTGAAACACAATGCTGCCAAATCTGGAGTTGATGTAGTTGATAAGTTTTGCGCAACCTTCAATGCGTCAAGAAATGTGCCAACGATGTTCTTCTTCAACCCACTGAATATCTCTGGTGTGAGTTCAGAAGTTATATACGTTTCAAACGATGTTTTGCATCCCATACCAGTCTTGTTCAAGTTTTGTTAGTCGAAATTCCAAGGAAATGCAAAGGAAAGTTATTCAGAAACGCAAATATAGCTTCGTGTGAGTAAAAGAAATCAGTTTCTAGGGTTTAGTAACTTGTGTCATATGTGAGAAAAACTAGGAAAAACGTTCTTGTAACTTCAAGTATGCAGAATGAAGACACATAGGAAAACCCAAATGATTTTGAAACACAATGCTGCCTAATCTGGAGTTGATGTAGTTGATAAGTTTTGCGCAACCTTCAATGTGTCAAGAAATGTGGCCAACGATGTCCTTCTTCAACCCACTGAATATCTCTGGTGTGAGTTCAGAAGTGATATACGTTTAAAACGATGTTTTGCATCCCATACTAGTCTTGCTCAAGTTTTATTAGTCGAAATTTCAAGGAAATGCAGAGAAGTTATTCAAAAATGCAAATATAGCTTTGTGTCAGTGAAGAGATAAGTTTGATAAGCTTTTCCTTATGCCTAAACGAAAATTTAATTTTTAATCTCACAGATGAGTTGCGCCCGAACGTTTTAGCATTTATATTGCGAATTACCGAAGGTTAAAAGCAGATATGAACTTTTAAATGCTGTTGTAAAAGTAATATTCCTGCTTATTTCAAATGTTCTGTTTTTTTCCTCCAATTTTTTAAATTTGTTTAAGTAAACTATGATGGTATTTGAAACGCCGTATACAATTTTATTTCATGGAAGGTAGTTGGTACTGAGTTTCTTTTTTAAACACATCCCTTTGCCTTGTAAAAATTGCAGCAGCAAGCTAAACATAGAAAACATTATTCTGTTTTTTTTAGCGTAGGATGCACTTCACAGATAATTTTACTGACCATAAATTTCATGCAAAGAGTAATAACGCAATAGTCTTCAGTAATTGCTTTTAATGTTTTGCTATATTAATACAATTTAAAAGCAAAGCTTAAGCCCTGTACAAACAAATAAATTAAATTTTAATGATACTGCCAAGATAACTGTTTTGGTTGTGGTCTTTATGCAGTACTTCTTTTACAATGGTAATTTGTTAGTATCAAATCATTAAGTAAAAATCTCTTTTCATAAATGTTGTTCATCTGAAATATTATTTATAAGCCGAAAAATACATTATTCTGCGATTACAAAAAAAATATGTTTAGCATACACGTAGTTTTGGTAATCTACATTTATTTTTTATTTGATCTATTTAAATTTTGTCGCTATATTACTAATTTAAATTACGTTAGTGAGTAAATTTGCATCGAAATTGTAATCGGGACAGGAATTTTTAAATACTCTAAGTTTCACGTAATTGCTTCCCCGTTTTAAACTTACTTTAAAGTAATTGTTATCTTTTCATTTTCATCTTATTACTGTTTTTGAAATTTCGCCAAGAGACCATTTATAAGAAATAACAGTCATCTTATTAAACATGAATTACAATTGGTACTGAAGAATGAGATGTAACATCGATTTAAATGTATTTTCATATTTTTTTTCTGTTCTCATATATTCAGCCCTTTCTATTTAATATCAAAACATCAATATAAATAAAAAATATGTATAAATATCTTATACCTTCACGTTATTCCCATGTAAATACTTACCTTTGTTCCTATTTTTCTTATTTAACGCCTTTTTTATTTCTAACGTAACTTAGAAGAATAAATTCGTAGAGTTGTACATGGGGGAGTTTTAATGCATTTTTTTCATGCAGCAGCACTTTTCCTTTTAAAAAGGAAATAAAAGCGTAACCTTTCATTACATCTCTTGTGTTTACAGTCGCTACTTTTAAAGGTAAACCTATTAATGTGAAAGTGCTGTTTGAATAAAGATGGCTTCTTCTGCAAACTGTGAATTTTCCCAACTGAGGCGTGAGTTGTGTTCAAAAGGAAAATAAACGAATCCCTTTAAATATTTATTGGAAAAGAGCTGAAAGAACATTGAAGTGAAAATAGGTGACTTTGAAATCCTTCATTCTACAGTTTTTGCTTTTGTTTGATTTAAATTAAGGGAAACTCATTTGCAGTCGTCTCTTATCTGTAAAAGTTAGCCTCAGTTAAATTGTTTACAAATAAGATGTTTTCTTTTATTCCTTAATTTTTAAATTTACTTTCAAATGCCTGAAGTATTCTAAATTGTTCTACAAGCAGAGGCGGTTCGCAGTTACTTTTAAAGTATGTTGTAAGATTTCGTTGAAACTTTGTGATTTATTCATGAAAAGCTACAAATGAGATTTCCGATAATTTCTTTAGAAAACAAATATCTTCGAATATTAAATTTATGTAAGCGAAACAAAGTAATTATATTAATAATTATACAATATTTCACTGCTTGCAGTAAAATATTGTTTTTGAAAACATAGTTTTGCAGTCGTTTATATTTGAAATGAAACGAAAGAAACTATTTTTGATTTAGGTTTCCTTTCATGTCTTTTGAAACGTAGCCTAGATAGTAATTTCCAATTTTACGAATATGTTATTAATTTGCTTAAGATCATTGCTTAATTAATTAATTCGATTTTGTCATAAACATTAGAGTTTTAATTTTAATATTAAAGCCAAATTTTTTGTGGATACCAATGACAGACGATAGAGTTTCTTTCAGTTAATGGTTACAAAAATTGAATAAAATTCATAATTCTAGTTTAGTTTAACTATATTAAAGCCCGTTGTGATAGAAATAGAGTGTATTTAGGGATCGGCTTCGCAATGTGGTGTCTTGGCCTATGTACGACCAAATAAATGCAAAGCTTAGATTGACCTAAGTACTTTTATTTACACAGTTTTAATTTCGAGAACAATTCTTGCATAGCAATCTTGATTAAATATGTATATACGAAGTTCGATCAATGGGATCATAGTTCTAGGACGTTAAAGTTCAATGGAGTCGTAGTCCACAAATGAAGTAATTCAACACCGGATGGATAACTTCCAACTATCAGCGTGATAACCTAAATACGAGACTACAAGGAGTGCTCGCAATTTGATGAGCCGAGAGTTCGGAATATTGTCGATTCTCGGTGTTTTTTGCCAAAGTCCGAATTAATTCGGGACTTTAAATCCGAGCTGATCAATCGGCGCTCCGGAGTCTGAAAACCAAGTTCGATGCTCCTAATTCGGTTCCTCACCGCGCTTCTTGTTCTCAACTCCACATTCCGTTTTTATCCCCTACCTCAAGGGGTGGAGCTCCGCCTGCCTTTTACTCCACTGGATAATCGTACTCCCGGGCGACCAACGACTAACCTTCCATGTTCCCAAATCCGACCGTTGGGAAGGTTTTTGGGTTTTGCCACCACAGGAGCTATACAGGTGTGACATGAAAGAGTACCGCTAATCTCCTCAAAGACGACCCCAAATGCGCTCTCTGACAGATATTGATTCCTCTGTATTGTGGTCGCTTTCTGAGTGAAGTTATTACTCTCGCGAACGTCTCTTTAATGACCACCAGGTGCAGCTGTCCTGCAGTCTGCGGCTGACACGAAAGGAACTGGACTCTTTTCTCGTGGGAACTGAGCTTGCGGGAAGGGAAAATATCATAGCAATTTTGAAAGATGGTCATATGACGACCCTATTGGCACAAGATATTCTAAGATATCTCCACGATGATGCTACGATATTCTGAATACCGCTCATCATCGTAAAGGTATCGTATGAATGTTGTAAGGCATCTTGTGCTAATAGGGGAGGTCCAAATATGAGATGGCACCCTGCCTTTGAGCTTCCACACCAATGAGAGGGTGTTTTCCCCTGTACATCATCGAAAATTGTCAAGTGGGTGTACGGTGTATGGAGAACGAAGCTTTATTCACAAATATTCTGGAAAACACAAAGCACAATATCACGAAAAGAACAGCACTTGTACAAATTAGCACAAACAAACTGCATTTCACTGATAATAACAGCAACAACAATTTAAATACCGCTCCTCGTCTATCAGCGTCTCAGCCCCTGAGGACAAAACTCCAATTAGAGATTCCAAAGACGATTCAAAGTTGCTCCAAAGACGATCACTCATCTCAGTACCTTCCAGTATTTATAAACATTTCCGGCAGGATGCGACGACACAGGAAAATTCCAGAAGATTCTCCATAATTTAGCTCCCAAGAGAGATAGCGAGAAAACTCTAACGTTTTCAGGGATTTTTTTTTTGCATTATTACCTCAAAAATAAATAAAAAATATTTCAAAATGACCTCATTTCTGATTTCTGAGCTGAAATGATTTCATTTTGACCTCAAAATCTGGCTAACTTGTGGTATGGACGAGTTTTCTGCTTCGTTTGTTTACATTTAAGTTCTTGCACTACGTAATTCCTGTGTAATGCTAAGTCAATGGAATCTTCAAAGCGGAAGTCCAACATACAAGCAGATAAAGTCAAGGTTTTTAATGAAAGTAAACAAACCAGAAATCGTCAACATTGTCTGTTGAAAACTGTTTAGAGTTTCTGCGTATCTATTGACTTCATAGAAAAAACAAAAAAGAAACAATGGAATGTATTCGGTATAGCCTTGAAATTGCAAATCTAACTGTCCTCAAATGAGGACGCTGGGCGTTAATTGGTTAAGAGTGAGAAATTAGTTTTTAAAGTTTCTCACAAAACCTTTCTAAATGTGAAATATCGCTGACGAAGAACATCATGAAAGGGAAAAACGACAGAAACGATAATTAATAAGCATTACTGTCGGCAAAAAATTTGAGAACATTATTAATTGGAATTGCTATTATTGCAAAAGTATATATTTTTGTTCTGCTTCTCCCTATTGACAAAAATTGTCTAGTGGGTGTACGTGCATGTAGTCCAAGAGGCAGGATAGTAAAAAAAATAATAAATCTTTCTTCTACGAATATTTCAGAAAAATTATGTAGTAAAAATCAGGACTTTTATAAATTCATAACACAAGCAGACCGCAGATCACTAATAAAAATCTGTAACAACACTTTCAATAGCGTTCAGCTTATATTAGTTCACCAGCTTGCAATGTGGTCAAAATTCCAAAGAGATTAAATCCCTTGATGAGCTACCGGTATTCATATCTTTTCGGACAGGATGTGATGTCACTTAGACTTCTATCAAAGGTTCTTTACATTCCAATTCCTAGTAGAGATAGGGCCATATTAATTGTATCTTCTACAAGCTTCGTTTTGTCGCCAAAGTTCCCAAAGTTGTCGCTAAACTCGGGGTTTATTGACTTGTCTTCTTGTAAAACCTCTGTAAAACTCTGTTTCCTGCCTTAAGATTAGCATGTCAGGGAAACAGCTTTAGAGCTTCGTAACGCTATATAAGAGGAATAACGTTTTTCATTCGATTTTCATATGAAAATTATACATGCAAATTATTAGAGCTATTATGAGTTATTACGGATATTATAATTATAATAGAGATATTATAAGTTCTAGGAATTGCCTTTGCAATATTTGAGATTGAAATTTTAACATGGCTAACAACGTAACAAAACATTTGCCAAAATCTCTTTTATAGAATGTATAATATGTGTATCAGAAATTGAGAAAGAGTTAATGGGTTATTACACAGTGTAATTAAAGCTGTTTTCATATTTGAATATTGTAAACGCTTTATTCAGTTTAAAATGAAATAGAGTTCCCTTCGGCATTTAGTTTCCTGTAATTACACTGATACGCAAGACGTGCTACTCAGAAACGTCTTTACATTTTGAAAGAATAATATTTGTCATTAGTATATTTAATTTTAACATTATGTCTCGAACAATTTAACAATTTCTAGAATACAAGACAAACCTGGTGCGCTTTACTCAGATGTTAATTTTAAATTCATTTTTAGTACTTAAATTTACTCATGGCATACTTCTCAAATTTGTTGTTTATTGAGTGTTTGCACTTGCTTGCATACTTCGCACTGCCGTTTATTGAGAGTATTTATTTATTGATTGATTACCCATGCCGACCCACACACCTATAGTGTATGGAGTCTTTTAATGCTCAGCGTACAAAGAAAATGCGATACACTGTATAAACATTCAAAAATTCAAAAAAAATACAGACTAAAAATACAATCTTCAAAAATATATGTAATACATTAAATAGACATATATTCATGCAATCTGAAATACTGTGACATCAAAAGATTTATGAAGGTATTAAGATTATGAAGATATGTAGAATATTTGTCTGTAAGTAGTTGATAGTCAGAAAATTCTACCGCTCAATACTTACGATAGTTTAATTAAGAAGATTGTAGAGTCTTCGGTTTTCCAGTCTTTATTATTAGAAATTGAGGGACATAAACCCAAAGCCACCAAAAATCTCCGATGTTGCTCGTGCAAGTTCGAAGGAAGTTGAAAATTCTAATGCAGAGTAAAAAATTTAATAATGAGTTGCTACTTTCAATACCGTTTTCGTCATATGAGCAAAACTGTAAAACTAAGTGGTTCATACAATAACAGTTCTGTGATCACTTTAAAATGGAACATTTACTTAAATAAGCAATGTGCTATGTGAGAATGGCAATTGTCAATTCATGATGAAAGCCATATTTGTATTTTTTATTGAACTATTTATTCTGAGGAAACTCTAAATGTTTAAAGACATTGAAAGTTAGGAGTGACAAAAGATGAATTTATTGTATCACTTTTGCTGCGTGTATCGGAAAAAAAATTTCGAAATTTCAGAAATTTCTTCCTTTAGTCCTGTATAGTCCTTAAGGGGTGTTGGAACCCCTATTCCGACTATGTTAAATTTGCCATTTCGATGCACCTTTTCTCGAAATCCGTTATAGATTCAGGTTTGAACATTTTTGTACAAGTAAAGTACATATTTCTCATTATACTGAAATTAGATTTTTAAAAAAATCAATTTTTTTTTTTACAAATTTTTTGTGTCAAAACCGACAATGTAATTTGGCCATTTTCGATGTATTTTTTCTCAAACTCTGTTATCGATACATGTTTGAAATTTTTTATGCAAGTGAAATATACCTTTCTCATTATACTGAATGTAGCTTTTGTAAAATAACTCAAAAATTCATTTTTCACAATTTTTTTGTGTCAACATAGGGTAAAATATCGCTACGTCTAATTAAATATTTTGTAAATTTATAAAACATTAACCAAAAGCTACATTCAACATAATGAGAAAGGTGTACTTTACTTGTATAAAACATTTCAAACATATATCTATAGCAGATTTTGAGAAAAAGTACATTGAAAATGGCCAAATTACATTGTCAGTTTTGACACAAAAATATTTGTAAAAAGAAACTTTGAATTAAAAAAAATAATTTCAGTATAATGAGAAATACGTACTTTGCTAGTATAAAAAATTTCAAACTTTAATTTATAACAGATTTTGAGAAAGAGTGCATCGAAATGGCAATAGGGGTTCCAACACCCCTTTAACAATAAAGATAATAAAATTAAACAAATTTATTGTAAAAGTTTCTTTTAAGAGTATAGAAGGAAAGCACCTTTGCAACTGTACATTAACCGTGAGCTAACCACCTTATTCTGACGTTACAGTTCTTTCTGTTGCAATTGTGGCGACGGCTTTCTACAATTGGCAAGCTATGAAGGTATTCCATACCCCCAGCGCTTCCTCCATTCTTTCGAGCTTGATATAAAATATTTTCCATATTTAAAACGTTTGTGGGTTATTGCATATATACAAATATTTTAATTTAAATAATGAATTATTTTAAATTTCCAGAAAAATAAAAACTATTATAATTATAAAGCGAGAGGAAAAAGTCGTATGTATTTTTGTCAATGAAAGGAATAAATCCAATGACGATACTATTTTAACTTTAGAGCTGAAACTTTAAATTTTGACATTAGAAAACAAGTAATTAAAACCGAATAATTCTTTATCTCTTATTTTCCGAATAAAAGTAATTATTAGAAATTCGCTTTAATCCAAGCGTAATACTTTAATTTTGAATTTCATGATAAAATGCTTGGGTATAGTGCTTAAAAAGCAAGATATTTAAAACTGTTATCTTATCTGCAGTTTATTCTTCACACATAAATATAAAACTTAATACTCACTTAAAATTAAATCCACTTTTAATACAAAATCAGCAGGCATTATCTCCGTACCTTTAAGCTACAATCTATTAACTAAATCTCCTAAAATTATTAAAAATTGAAATGCTTTCGAAACTTCAACATTCCCTATTAGCAAACGATTTTCTCCTATTTTATTTTTAATATGTGAATGAAAGATTTTCTGTAGTTGTAAGCTAATTCGCCTGAAAAGCTCTTCATTTATTAATCATAATATGCAATTCATTTTTGAGTAATTCTTTCATGAAAATAACATATCAAATCCGTAAGAGAATTTTTTGTCCTTTTAATTGCCAAATGTTCTACTGCGATTCTAAATATCCTCAAAAGAAATAAAAAATTCCTTACAGAAAGATAATGCAGGCCGCTAAATCTCGAAGAATAAAAATAAAGTGTTTTTTAAACTCACAGTTTTCAGTCTTAAACTAGGACGTTTTAGGATTTTACAGGAAATTGCAAAATTTTTTAAAGTTTAAAGAAGACGCTTTTTTAATATTCAATACCAACATTTTTCCACGCACAATCTTGTTTTCCTTTCTATAAAACATAATTATTTTCGAGTCTTGTACCTTGTAGCGTACATTTTAGTTAAATCTTACATAGAGCTGTCAGAATCATCGGTATGCTCCCAGTTATTAAAGTTAATAAGACATATGTTGATTTTTTACTTCTCGTTAGATTTGAGGAAACGATTCCAACTTCTAAATTTTATTGCAGTTAAACATACTTATTAAACAAATATTTATATTTTTAAGAAAGATTGACATTGGGGAACAAACAAAAAGATACTCGTTTTCATTTGATAAAGAAATAATTTTAACGGTTTTAGAGTATCTTGGGGATGCTGATTTCAAAACTCATTTTATTTTTGCCGATTTGGCTCTAGTTTTTGAAATAATGTATATTATCAACCTTTCAATCGTGTCTGCAGTAGAGTAGACCAAAAAAAGTCAAAATTTTTTTCGTGTCACTATTCACCGGGAAAATTAGCGAATTGATGAGAAATAAAACGAGAAAAAAATTATTTAAATTGATTGATATCTACCACCTCGAATGGGCTTTAAAAGTCCAAAAAAGGGACGAAATTAGGCTGTTTTTTCATTATTTTTAAAACTTTTTCTTGATATCTTTATTATAGCATTATCTGTAAGTTCTCAACTTCTTAAGAGTAATCATTTTATTTCATCAAAATCGGTCTTTAACTTCCCGTGACAGATTTGTTCCAAAGTTATCAAAAATATCTGAAATTACTTCAATATGGAATTTTTAGTTCCTAATCAACATCATAATCACACACATCATTTTGTCGATTGAATGCAGCAAGTCAATGTAGATGCATAGCAAAAGTCAAATAAAAACGGAGAACTTCAACATCAACTAGAAATTAGAAGTTACAATTTAAAGTAACAAATGAAAAATAAATACACACCGAGGGGTGACCCTTGATGAATTGCTCTTATTTTGCTTCAGTCAGTTTGTTGCTTAAGTTCAGTTAGTTTGTTGCATTTTTGCTGAATACATAGCAAGAGGTTATTTAGGTCTAAAAAATATCAAATTTACTTATTTTCTTTGTTTAGGATAACTCTTGAAAAAACTAATGTCCAAAACAAAACTATTATTATTTGTTAGTTCAGAAAGTATTTTTTGCATATTTTCATTTAGAGATGGAAATGTCTTGAATGCGATACAAAGTGTGTAATGCTCATAATCATGATAAGCACTTTGATTATACATTTCAAAATGAATTTAAACAGATGTCTTTATTTTCTCTTGGTATTTTTCTGGTCGCGAGAGTTCAATTTTTGAATGAAACTCATGCCTCTCACAGAGAAAGATCCTATTTTTTGAATTCTTGCCTGCAGGTGACCCTTGATAAAGTCTGTGAGGC
>BGPR01048783.1:0-11467 GCA_013235015.1 Araneus ventricosus
TTTATTTAAATTTCATCGTCATCAAAAGTATCACTTTGGGAAGATAATTTTCGAGTTTATTTTTCTATGTATATTTAAGCAAATTTTGTTGTTGTATGTTTAACCTCTTCGAATCATTACTTTGACAATCCGATGACCCTAGAGTAAAATAGAACAAAAAGTGCATATAGTAAATATATGCAATTTAGATATCTAAATTTGAACTCTTTTTTTTTAAAAAAAATCTAAGAGTATGGTAACTTTTACAAAACACTAAGCAACTTCGACTCGACTTTTTGTAGATAACCAAATGTTGACAAAGAACACTCTTGAATTCTTTTGCAAAATCCTAAAAGAGAAAATGGATTGAACGCAATGTTTTGTAATTTTTATAATTGATATAATCTTTATTCCAATCAAATGTCAGAAAATTACACATATGATTGTTTGAAAATATTCATAAATAATTTTCTTTAACTAATTCATATCATAACATAAGATTAATGCAAATTGGAATGCCTACTGAAAATTTGAATATTTAGAATGTTTGAACCTTCATTTCAAAAAAGTTAGCAAATCAGTGGCTAATTTAAAACAAAATCATTGCAATTACTATAAAGGTTCAAATTTATTGATACAAAAAAGAAATTTCTGTGAAATGTTTGGAATATATAACAAAAATCTTCGAGATTGCGTGCACAAATACAAAATACATTTTTTGAAAAAAATGAGTTCATTTTCAATACTTTTGCAATTATTAAACTAATTTTTAACCAAATCCATAAAAAAATATGGAAATAGAGCCGTGCCTCACTTATCCATAACTGTTACATTTTAATTACATCTTAGAATGAAGGTATTCACATTCGAATGGAACGATTGCAACAACACTTTTGACGCAGATATCATCACACAAATTCCAGTTTTGAGCTAATAAACAGAGAACGCACAAGGTCAGTTAAGAGAGTTAAAAATGGTATCACGCAATTCAGGTTATTCAGCTTTTTAAAATGGCTATACATCCATCTGATCCTGGTCTGTAGTTTAAAATCGACTTTGCAGTCGCCCAGATCTTCGTCAAATATCCCACCTTAGTGACGACCGACTATTTGTACTTTTGTGCTGCATTTTACTCAATTAGCAAATGCACAAATAGGTCTAAAATTTCACCCTGTTCAGGTTTAAGATCAAATAGCGTAAAAGGCCAAACGTGTTTAAAAAGTTCAAATTTGAACATTTGATTAAAAACGCTCACTTTCCCGAGATGTTACAAGAAAATGACTATAAGTTTGATGAAAAGGAGTCCATTAGAATGACATATCATTAAAGCTTTTTTATTAAACAAAATTTAAGTGAAATATAAAAAATCTACATACAGCTTTTCACTAAAAAAAAAAAGAAAGAAAAAGAAATTTGCTCTTCTGCTTGCAGAACTGAAAATCGACTTGTTAATGATATCAATTCCCGTTAAGAATCCGTTCCTATATTATTTTTCAATATGATTAAAAGAAATTAAAAGTTCTCATAATTTATAGTAAATGACAATATAAAAAAACATTAATATAAAAAAAAATGATTTCAGACCCTATTAGATTAGAGTTGAGTTTTCAAAATGGATAAAATATCAAAAACGATTCATTTCAATGTTAAGAAATAGTTGACGTACCCAAATCCAATACTATGCTGTAAGTGTTTTACATTATTCCTGAAAGCTTTTATCCAACTTTAGATTTGACATTTCAACGTTTGCTTAAATTGTTGATATAGGTATTTAATAACACACTGAAATTAAACATAAATGCTTTTCCTTCCTCTTTAAAAAAATGATTCCTGACATGCTTATGCCCTTTTCCATTCTCAGGTGCTTTCTTTGAAAAGAAAAGAAATATTTTACTGTGAAGTTTTCGAAAAAAGAATGATCATGAAAAGAAACAAATAAAAACAGAGAAAGGGTTGTTATATGCTGTGAGAGAGAACATAAGTTACGCAGAAGATTATTGAAGAAAGGTGACTGAAAAACCTTTCTATTCTGAAACTATGTTTGAAAGCTCATCTGTGCAATTTGAAAAGTGTTACTACTAGTTTATTTGTAGAAAAATCAAATACCTTCTATTATGAGTATTCTGTCTCTACGAAAATCGACGCATGTGGTAAATGCTCAATGTGTAGAAAGGAAAATTACTACAATGCCTTTGAAATAATAACATTTTAGATCTATATTTTGGAAGTTTTGAGTGCTAGGGGTAAAGTCTCTCAAATAATTGTGTGTATGAATTTCTGATCAGATCTAATATTTTCATTCTCTATTCTATGTTTATTTCTCTTTAAAAGTCCAATGTTTCAAGGTATTTAACGATTCATCGACTAATTGTTGTTGAGACTCAATCTTGTTGATCAGCTGATTAGCTCAAGTCTTTGATGGTAACTTTAAAACGCTGTCTTTCTTTTGAATTGGCCACAACATCAAATGCTGATCATCTTCAGTTAAAGCCATTAAGGTTCCATATAGTTGTTAGTAAACGTCTTCTTTCTCAAAAATCCTCTACAACCTGTAAAGGATAAATTAACTTAATGGATCACTTTAGGTAAGTACGATGAAATTAGAAAACTCTAGAAACAAACAATCGCAGCTAAAATAGGCTAATAGTGCATACAAAGCAGGTCATTTTTTTCATAATGATGGTTAAGAGCACTGAGAAAATAATTCAATCAACTGTCAGACTGAAGTTCCTCTGACAGGGAGCTGAATCTCTAGCCTTACACTTAGGCTATCGACAAGCAATTTTTTCACAAATACAATTACATACTTATAAATCCATTAGAAAAAAAATATCGAATTGGTGTGCTTTCTATTGTTTCTATTAGAAACTCGAAAACATTATTCTTTTCTAATAAATCTTCAAAAAGACTTACCTTCCGTTAGCAAAAATCCTTAAAAGCAGTTGTGATGAAAAAACCACCGTCCTTGAAAACGTCTTAGACTACTGGTGGGAAACATTGTCATAAGTCACTATTGACTGGACAAGCTGACTCATTCAAAACATTTCTTTTATTTATCATTATAATAAAACAAATGGAACAACTGCTGTAGAATTTCGCGATGACGATTACAACACGCAATAAGTGGCAAACATTGATGGGTGAGAGGACCAGCAACATAAAAATAGTTGCTACAACTATCTTCGAACATTGAATAAGATCATTCTATGTCCTTGAAAAATACAGAAGATTTAAATCGAGAGCGAAGAAAAGTGTCCATTTAATGATGTGTACGCAGAATTGAAAATGTATCTGAACGAGAGCTCGGTACTAGCATTGAAAAAGATTGTCAGAAATAACAGCGGTTTCCGTCCATAAGAGCTGCAACTCGTAATTATTTTAAAAGATTGTGCTAAGTATCGTTGCTCATTTCCACTTTGATAATTCAGTGATCAAACGAAAATGGCAAAAAGTATTAAAAATGCAGGAAGAAAGATGGAAAACTGCATCAAGAATTAAGAGAGACACAGACCTAGAGCTGCATCAAAGTTTAGCTGCATGATCCGATATCAACGCTAAAGAGCAACGCGGAGCGGGATGAAAAAACCCCTTTCTCTTGAAATTGTGATTCATTTGAGCTGCATTTCTTCAGCTCTCTTATGGCGACTTCCTCATTTGGCTCTTTTCGCTTTTTGTCAGTAGCTCAGTCGTTAAGTCGTTTTTTTTTGAATCCAATTCGGAGGAGTCTGTAATTCTTTTGTTCTCTATGTTTTTTCGAGTGCTGATTGATTCTGGAGGTTTTCAACCAATAATTGATTTGTTGGAATTTTAGTTATAGCCAAAAAAAGCATAATTTTTTTTTTCTTGCACTTTTTTCCTTATAACTCAAAAACTATCAATTTTTATTATATCATCATTATATACCAAAATAATCAGCAGAAAATTTCCTACAACTTAGGTATATAAAACTCTTGCAGCATTGCTTGTTTCTGAGCTGACGAGCCGCCACTGGTAACAACGGTTAGCACGCTTCAAAACCTTTAAATCTCCTCTTATCAGTGCCGTCTCGTGACGAACAGACGTGGAAAAGAAAATTTGCACACGAATACCTCTTCATATTACAACCCGGACGTTTTTGCAATTTTCCATATTTTGATTTCTTTCATTTTGTGTTTGTTTGGGTGATAGTGACATCCGTAGATAGCAATTGTTCAGCCTTGTTTATCTTTCCTCATTTATCTGACATTACATATGTAATCTGAGACAGCATTTCTTTTATTAAGCATTTTAAAAAAGCAAATGAATTATATCTTTCAACCTGTATCTGACATTTCAGATGTAATCCGAGACAGCATTTCTTTTATTAAGCATTTTAAAAAAACAAATGAAATATATCTTTCATCCTGTATTTGACATTACAGATGTAATCCGAGACAGCATTTCTTTTATTTAGCACTAGAAGATTTGTGACAGTCTCTAAGACGGGCTTTTAGCCGTAAACCATATCTCAGAACTGATTGATTGTCACAGATTTCCTCACGAAAAAATGTAATACAAAATCTCTTACACATTGGCAGAGTGCTTAAGAAATAAATGAAAAAGAAGAACGGGATTGACGAATCACTTGGCTCTAACTTTCGCTTAACATTTTTATAACCCTCATGAACACCAGAGCTACCTCAGAAGCCGGAGAGAATTTGTTCCTAGCCATATAGCCCTGCTATAGGCAAAATTTGAATAATTATAGATAGACAGCATTTCAAATCAAAAACCAAGATCAAAGCTGATTCTCCTCAATTCCTCCAACCAAAGCAGTGGGTATGTTACAACACTCGTTTAGCAACGTGTTTCTATTGGTAGCACTTAGCCGTGATAACTGTACTAATGGTGCCCCTCTAGAAGAAGAGGAGGAGTTCTAACTTGATCAAATAGTAGAAAATATTTTATGGTGGTATGTTTATATACATATATATATATATATATATATATATATTTATAATTGTTAATTGCATTTTATTTGATTTTACTCTTTATATTATATATTATGTTATAGATATATTGTAATAGATACCGCCATTTTGAAATAAAATTTTCTTTCTTAAAAATAAAACTAACATTTTCAATCACGTATTGTAATCATGCATCTCTCTTCATACCGCTATATATTCTAAACTATTCATCCAACTAAAATATGTAGGACTATTTCTGTAGGAAATTTAATGGGTTTAATTTTTTATAGCTAAGTTCTTTCGCTAAAACCCATTTTTCTCGAGTTATTTAAGAAAAACTGAGAAATCCCTCCTTGAACCCTCGCCCCCATCTGCGTGAACTTATAGATGTAGTTTAGGCACTCCCCAACAACTGTGCCAAACTTCAAAACTACACCTTTTAAATTTACAATTCGTTGACTGCACAACGAGTAGCAAGAAACTTGTGAAGGGAAACAGATGTGAGTGGTGGAAAGGATCACGACTGTTCATCAAATATTGCTGATTCTGGCACTTTAATTGATTTTACCATTACAACAAGGAATTTTAGAAATATTAACTTAAATCCACCGTCTTCGAAACTATTGTTGCCGCAAAAAAAAAATATGTACTACTTTTGCAGGAAATTTCTTTAGTTTAATTTTGTATCAGAGTGTTTTTCGACAGAACCCATAGTTTTCGAAGATATTTTAAGAAAACTGAAAGTCCTTTGAGCTCTGTACTGCTGCGCACCCTCACCTGGCGGGGACTTTAGTATGTCGTTTAGGAAACTATTCTCCAAAATTGTGCGAAATTTCAAAACTGCACCATTTTTTTTCTAATCAGCTTTTTTTTACCTTCATTGATCAATACACACAACACGCATTGTCAGAGAGTGAATTGAGTAGAGGAGTGAGTACAGCCATCTGGCGAATAACTCACATCTGTTATACTAGAAAGAAATTTTTTCTGATAACAATAAGATATCATCCAATAATGGTTATCTTAAAAATTAATGAAAAATCTGACTTTGCTTTCATAATTATAGAAATTAGAGACATATAAATTGCATAAAGCGCTTTCGTTTGGGTGGTATTTTTAATTAGCAGTATATATTTCATATCTCTATTATTGTTAACAATGAACTGAAGTCTGTGTTGGATTAGATGTAGGAAGGTATTTTAAAATAATTTTGCACTCTGCTGTCAGACTAATCAGCAATATTTAATGAACTATAAATGTTTTGTTCAAAAAGGTTTAATTTTACATGCCTAATTGGAAATTACTTATGACTAGCGGCTTTCGGCGATACATATCATCACTATTATCCTGGAGGATCTAAGCTGGCAATCTGCTCAGTTTGCCATCGATAACCCAAAGTGAAGGAGACCAAAACCGAAGGGGAACAAAATGATCACAGGGTATGCAGAAGAAATATCAAAAATATACATACTTCATTACGAGTATGACAAAAATATGCAACACTTATATAAAATTATTTGATAAAATTTAACTATGTTTATGCAGAAAGATGTAACTGCTCTGGTCCTAGTCGGTTCAAGTTAGCTATACAGCATATGAGCAAGATGAGGATTACTGGTCTAGCTGCTGAGGATTTAAGTACGTGAAGAATTAATTACGACGCAACGCTTGACAGTCAAGTACCTGTGAATTAACACAACACTCGCTACTAGCTTCTCAACACTATCATAAATCTATATTTACACGTTCAGAAGTACTTTAGTGGTAAAACAGTGCTGGGACACAATAAATGGAAGACTTATACAAAAAAGCATATTTAATATAAATCAACTAAATTAAAATCTTAATTTAAATTATAACATCATTCGGCATGCTATCGGTGAGATGATACAAAAAGAGAAAGAACAAAGTACGTCCATAAATACCCAACCGACTGTTCTCTATTGGTGAGATGACATCACAAAGAGGGCGGATCAGATCTTGCATGTAATTACAATTGAGATACAGCCAGAGACCGCGATGGTGCCACAGAGGAATCTCCAAGCATTAATAAATCTTATATGTCAGTCTGTAGAAAAAATGAAATGTTATCAGGTTTGATTTTTCACAACCTACATGTTTTCACATTTCAGCTCTAGGAAACAATTCTATAACTTGGTTCAAACTAATATAACACTCCGCAATTTATTCATAACTTGTCAAATCTCTTGAACACTGACTTATTAGAATCCTGGCGCTTTCTTCTTGGCAGTTTGGATATCTAATTTAATTTATAGATTGTTTGTTTAATCTTTCCCGTGATGCCAGAGAGAGTTATACACAATATGCAAATATAATACAGTACTCGTCAATATATTGACAAAAAAATGTAGATTATCAACATTTTTTTCTGAAAAAGTATTTTAAATACTAGAAAAAAATTAATTTTTAGTTTTTTTAAAGCTATTAATTTGATATATTTTGTAGGTGATGTTGCGCTGAATGACCAGATTCATATGAAAAATTACAAAATCTAAGAAATGTGCTGATAAATAACGAAACATTTAAGAGACTTTTTAGGTAGATTCGTTATAGGAAGTCTAGCTATTGCAATGGTACTCATGACACGACTTCCGGAAAATTTCTGCAGATCTTCACCGATCATGACCTCTAGAACCCAAAACCACCCTTCGTTAAAAAGTTTATACAGAGAGAGAGAGAATTAATGAGTAAAGGTACAAAGCATCGTATGGCTATAGCTAATAGTAATCAAATTATTAAAAAGCAAATTAAAAAAGATATTGAGAAATTTATATTAAACATGGCAGTTAAATATAGTCTGTCATTAGAGGCATCTAATGAATTTAGACAAAAAAACTTTATTAGATCTTTTTAACTATAATTTTAAATCTAATGATTATATTAGATATCCTGATATTAAAAAACAAATTAAGGAGTTGCAAACAGAATTTGTGCCCAAACAAAGTGCCCAGTAATTTTGCTATAATTTGTAAATATTTTTACAAAAAAATTCTTAATGTTCATATTATTTACAGCGATATTTATAAAGAGACAAAATTAGGTGACAGAGAAATTTCTAATAAAATTCATGCCTTAAATAAAAAAAATAGGAATTAATTATATTAAAAAAGATTATCCTCACATCTTTCTTACTCCAAAATTTCACAAGAGTCCTCTTAAATTTAGAAGCATTACTAATGGCTGCAATACTTATATCACAAAATCTGGCAATCTCTTGCAAAAATAGATACAGACAGTGATAGAGAATTTAAATAAGCAAAAAGATACAATTATAATAAATATTAGTGTAGAGATATTAAATGTGATTATAGATGAAGAAATATCTAGTGTATATACCTATGACTTCCAAGATATATTTAATAGTATAGATATTGAAGATTTGATTAATACCTTAATAAAGATTTTGATCTTAAAAAAGATGTTAGCATTAATAATTTTAAAAATCTTATTAATCTTGTTCTAAAAGAAAACTATATCTTTTTTGATAATAGGATTTTCCATCAGATTAAAGGATTACCTCAAGGAGGTCCAGCTAGTAATATTTTAGCAAATATTTACCTACATTACTATGAGAAAGATTATACTAATTATAGTCATAGTATATTTTTCCGTTATATAGATGATTTGATAATATTCAACAAAGAACTAGACCTTAAGCCACATATTAATTTCTATCCTGATTATTTAAAACTTATAAAAACTAATGACAATAAATTAGCTGCTGAATTTCTAGATCTAGATATAAAAATTATAGATAATAAAATAGTAACAGATATCTTTGATATAAGAAATGCATTTAATTTTCAAATTAATAAATTTCCTTTTTGGGATAGTAATCTTAGCATTTCTGTCTTCAAGAAATTAGTGAAAAATTTTATAATTAGAAATAATAATTTAGTAAGAGACAATGATAATAGAATTAAGAACATAAAATTTTTTATTGTTTTGCAATGGTTTATTCAATACCAAATAGTTTTTTAAGAGTTTATATAGATAAGAAATACTTAGGTCATTTAGAATATTGCATTCCTATTGGTATTTCATGGAATATTTTAATTCTTTGCTGGTAGGTTTCTGTTTAATCATATTTTACATGTAATGTGTAATTTTTTTCTAATTCGGTTCTTGTTTTAATGGTTTCAAATCTATTACATAGATGGCGCCACGATTTTTAAAATGAAATATTCCTTATAATAGACAGTTTTACCAATTTTCAAATATTTTCTAGATAAGTAAGTGTATTACATTTATTAACTGGTTTTGAGATTTTTAATTTAGATTTCTTACTAATTCTTTAATTTCATGATTTAATTATATCATTTGGTCAATTTTGTAGTTTCATAGTTGGAAATCTTGTTGTGGCAATCTGTGATGTCAGGATAAGTGGCGGTATATATTAAAATGTTGAATTCTGGTAAGGATAGGTAGAGACACTGATTATTTAAAGTTTAATGAATAAGTATGGGTATTTTATTGAAAGATGTATTTATTGCTTTCAGTGCAATATAATAGTGCAATATATTGTGATTTTACATATTTTATCTTGAATTTTAGTCCTTTCCATATAGTTGTGTTTTCTTGTTAGGGTTAGTGTATGATTTTTCTTTCTAAATTCTTTCATTTTAGGGTAAATTACCCTGTCTGTTTTTTCAACAAATATAGTAACAGGGATGGTTTGTACAGCAAAATTAATTTAACATGGCTTAAGCTTGTCCCCAGCCAAACTGCTATATTAATTGTTGAAAATTCCATATATATAGAATTGACTTTTTTCAATACTTTTAATAACAACAGAGTTTTTTACATGTTGACATAAATGTTTAAATTTAATTTTTGTTCATGTTATCTATAGTATTTTCAATTCTTTAGATTTTGTTTTCGATTTGGCTGTATTGTTTAAATAATGAATTTTTAGTATAAGAGTGGCTTCATGATATGTCTTGTTTACTTTGTTTATGTAAGATCATATATAACAAGTTATATATATATACTAGCTGTTACCCGCGACTTCGTGCGCGAAGAATTTGAATTGCTATTTTTTTAAAATTCACGAATGTAAATGTTTCGTTATACATAGAAAGGGGAAATCAAAAGTTATCAACTATGAGAATAACGCGTAGTAGACCTGATGGTATTTCGCGACGCGTCTCGAACTCTGTGACCGAGCATTCTTTCTTTGTGCTGCTGATAAACGCCATGCCGCACTGTGTTTAAACTGGTATGGTATGGCAAGTCTGCCGACGGTGGCGGCAACAGCAAGCGCCAGCTGGTTCTGGTTCACCATTTTATACCGTAACTGCCTTTTCTCACCGCATACCATTTTACTATACCGCGCCGCCGCCGCCTTTCTTCCGCCATGACCATGCCGTTCTCTCCGTATTGGTTATATCGTTCAGTTCAGCATTCATACCTGGTCATTCAGTTCTTCATGGCTGTGCAAGCTGTGGTGGTGGCGTACACGCGTCTGCCGCCTTTGCGGTATTGCTCGTGGCGTGCCTGCCGCCTTATGCCGCCGCCTACCTGTGCGTCTCGGCTGGTGGACGACGACAATGGGCGGGCTGTTCCTGCTAATTGCCGCCGCCTGCTGGTTCTCCTCGCTGTGCTTGTGCGGGTTGATAGGCATGGTCTGCGGCTGAAGAAACCGAACTGTTGGCGTACTCTTCCTTGGCGTTAACACTCTTCACATATATAACGGTCGGCATTTACCGCCGCCATGCAACACCCTTTATTACCGCAAACGCGAGCAGTGGACAGGCAAGCGGCGGCGAATATGCAGGTGCCACCTCTGCCTGCCACTGCACACACTGCACACACTGCCACACAGAAAGGAGGCCCTCAGTACTTTGTTCCAATTATGTACTCCACGTAGTCTTACTGAAAAAATAATCTCTGGAATAATAAACTCGAAAAAATAGGACAGAAATCTAATAGGTAGATATAATATAAGTTCAAGTTTTAGATTAAATTCTAAAATTAAAATATAACTAAATGAAAATATCGTTCAATATTTACTTAAAATAAAACCAATTTAGTGGAAAGGTTGCAAAATTCTTTATCGCTTCTTTTCATCGACATCAAATTTTGGCGGTTAAATTTGTAACAAACAGATTGGCTAATTACAATAGTTCCGTTTCAATTTAATGCTTTAGAGCTGTTTCACCAATTTAAATAGAAAGTTACGCAAACCAAAGAACACGGAATTCAACGTTTTGTTTACTAAAGAAGAACTAATTCGAGCTTGGCGATACAGTTGCCAAATAGATTTGGCGTTGCTAAATCGGAAGGATTACGGAAAACGGTCTATGAATCCAAAATAAACAAATCATGATCGTCCATTGACGTATATGATATGGTTGTCAGAGTTTTAGAATAGGAAGGTATATTTTTGTCTTATGTATTCTTTTAAACAGTAGAAGCAGATGACATATAGCATGGTGGATGATATATTCCAAAGAGCAGATGATACCATTGAGTACAATGATTAATTTACAATAACGGAGACTTAAATTAGTCGTCAATTATGTATTATCAACCGTCAG
>BGPR01048784.1:0-11467 GCA_013235015.1 Araneus ventricosus
GCCTCACAGACTTTATCAAGGGTCACCTGCAGGCAAGAATTCAAAAAATAGGATCTTTCTCTGTGAGAGGCATGAGTTTCATTCAAAAATTGAACTCTCGCGACCAGAAAAATACCAAGAGAAAATAAAGACATCTGTTTAAATTCATTTTGAAATGTATAATCAAAGTGCTTATCATGATTATGAGCATTACACACTTTGTATCGCATTCAAGACATTTCCATCTCTAAATGAAAATATGCAAAAAATACTTTCTGAACTAACAAATAATAATAGTTTTGTTTTGGACATTAGTTTTTTCAAGAGTTATCCTAAACAAAGAAAATAAGTAAATTTGATATTTTTTAGACCTAAATAACCTCTTGCTATGTATTCAGCAAAAATGCAACAAACTAACTGAACTTAAGCAACAAACTGACTGAAGCAAAATAAGAGCAATTCATCAAGGGTCACCCCTCGGTGTGTATTTATTTTTCATTTGTTACTTTAAATTGTAACTTCTAATTTCTAGTTGATGTTGAAGTTCTCCGTTTTTATTTGACTTTTGCTATGCATCTACATTGACTTGCTGCATTCAATCGACAAAATGATGTGTGTGATTATGATGTTGATTAGGAACTAAAAATTCCATATTGAAGTAATTTCAGATATTTTTGATAACTTTGGAACAAATCTGTCACGGGAAGTTAAAGACCGATTTTGATGAAATAAAATGATTACTCTTAAGAAGTTGAGAACTTACAGATAATGCTATAATAAAGATATCAAGAAAAAGTTTTAAAAATAATGAAAAAACAGCCTAATTTCGTCCCTTTTTTGGACTTTTAAAGCCCATTCGAGGTGGTAGATATCAATCAATTTAAATAATTTTTTTCTCGTTTTATTTCTCATCAATTCGCTAATTTTCCCGGTGAATAGTGACACGAAAAAAATTTTGACTTTTTTTGGTCTACTCTACTGCAGACACGATTGAAAGGTTGATAATATACATTATTTCAAAAACTAGAGCCAAATCGGCAAAAATAAAATGAGTTTTGAAATCAGCATCCCCAAGATACTCTAAAACCGTTAAAATTATTTCTTTATCAAATGAAAACGAGTATCTTTTTGTTTGTTCCCCAATGTCAATCTTTCTTAAAAATATAAATATTTGTTTAATAAGTATGTTTAACTGCAATAAAATTTAGAAGTTGGAATCGTTTCCTCAAATCTAACGAGAAGTAAAAAATCAACATATGTCTTATTAACTTTAATAACTGGGAGCATACCGATGATTCTGACAGCTCTATGTAAGATTTAACTAAAATGTACGCTACAAGGTACAAGACTCGAAAATAATTATGTTTTATAGAAAGGAAAACAAGATTGTGCGTGGAAAAATGTTGGTATTGAATATTAAAAAAGCGTCTTCTTTAAACTTTAAAAAATTTTGCAATTTCCTGTAAAATCCTAAAACGTCCTAGTTTAAGACTGAAAACTGTGAGTTTAAAAAACACTTTATTTTTATTCTTCGAGATTTAGCGGCCTGCATTATCTTTCTGTAAGGAATTTTTTATTTCTTTTGAGGATATTTAGAATCGCAGTAGAACATTTGGCAATTAAAAGGACAAAAAATTCTCTTACGGATTTGATATGTTATTTTCATGAAAGAATTACTCAAAAATGAATTGCATATTATGATTAATAAATGAAGAGCTTTTCAGGCGAATTAGCTTACAACTACAGAAAATCTTTCATTCACATATTAAAAATAAAATAGGAGAAAATCGTTTGCTAATAGGGAATGTTGAAGTTTCGAAAGCATTTCAATTTTTAATAATTTTAGGAGATTTAGTTAATAGATTGTAGCTTAAAGGTACGGAGATAATGCCTGCTGATTTTGTATTAAAAGTGGATTTAATTTTAAGTGAGTATTAAGTTTTATATTTATGTGTGAAGAATAAACTGCAGATAAGATAACAGTTTTAAATATCTTGCTTTTTAAGCACTATACCCAAGCATTTTATCATGAAATTCAAAATTAAAGTATTACGCTTGGATTAAAGCGAATTTCTAATAATTACTTTTATTCGGAAAATAAGAGATAAAGAATTATTCGGTTTTAATTACTTGTTTTCTAATGTCAAAATTTAAAGTTTCAGCTCTAAAGTTAAAATAGTATCGTCATTGGATTTATTCCTTTCATTGACAAAAATACATACGACTTTTTCCTCTCGCTTTATAATTATAATAGTTTTTATTTTTCTGGAAATTTAAAATAATTCATTATTTAAATTAAAATATTTGTATATATGCAATAACCCACAAACGTTTTAAATATGGAAAATATTTTATATCAAGCTCGAAAGAATGGAGGAAGCGCTGGGGGTATGGAATACCTTCATAGCTTGCCAATTGTAGAAAGCCGTCGCCACAATTGCAACAGAAAGAACTGTAACGTCAGAATAAGGTGGTTAGCTCACGGTTAATGTACAGTTGCAAAGGTGCTTTCCTTCTATACTCTTAAAAGAAACTTTTACAATAAATTTGTTTAATTTTATTATCTTTATTGTTAAAGGGGTGTTGGAACCCCTATTGCCATTTCGATGCACTCTTTCTCAAAATCTGTTATAAATTAAAGTTTGAAATTTTTTATACTAGCAAAGTACGTATTTCTCATTATACTGAAATTATTTTTTTTAATTCAAAGTTTCTTTTTACAAATATTTTTGTGTCAAAACTGACAATGTAATTTGGCCATTTTCAATGTACTTTTTCTCAAAATCTGCTATAGATATATGTTTGAAATGTTTTATACAAGTAAAGTACACCTTTCTCATTATGTTGAATGTAGCTTTTGGTTAATGTTTTATAAATTTACAAAATATTTAATTAGACGTAGCGATATTTTACCCTATGTTGACACAAAAAAATTGTGAAAAATGAATTTTTGAGTTATTTTACAAAAGCTACATTCAGTATAATGAGAAAGGTATATTTCACTTGCATAAAAAATTTCAAACATGTATCGATAACAGAGTTTGAGAAAAAATACATCGAAAATGGCCAAATTACATTGTCGGTTTTGACACAAAAAATTTGTAAAAAAAAAAATTGATTTTTTTAAAAATCTAATTTCAGTATAATGAGAAATATGTACTTTACTTGTACAAAAATGTTCAAACCTGAATCTATAACGGATTTCGAGAAAAGGTGCATCGAAATGGCAAATTTAACATAGTCGGAATAGGGGTTCCAACACCCCTTAAGGACTATACAGGACTAAAGGAAGAAATTTCTGAAATTTCGAAATTTTTTTTCCGATACACGCAGCAAAAGTGATACAATAAATTCATCTTTTGTCACTCCTAACTTTCAATGTCTTTAAACATTTAGAGTTTCCTCAGAATAAATAGTTCAATAAAAAATACAAATATGGCTTTCATCATGAATTGACAATTGCCATTCTCACATAGCACATTGCTTATTTAAGTAAATGTTCCATTTTAAAGTGATCACAGAACTGTTATTGTATGAACCACTTAGTTTTACAGTTTTGCTCATATGACGAAAACGGTATTGAAAGTAGCAACTCATTATTAAATTTTTTACTCTGCATTAGAATTTTCAACTTCCTTCGAACTTGCACGAGCAACATCGGAGATTTTTGGTGGCTTTGGGTTTATGTCCCTCAATTTCTAATAATAAAGACTGGAAAACCGAAGACTCTACAATCTTCTTAATTAAACTATCGTAAGTATTGAGCGGTAGAATTTTCTGACTATCAACTACTTACAGACAAATATTCTACATATCTTCATAATCTTAATACCTTCATAAATCTTTTGATGTCACAGTATTTCAGATTGCATGAATATATGTCTATTTAATGTATTACATATATTTTTGAAGATTGTATTTTTAGTCTGTATTTTTTTTGAATTTTTGAATGTTTATACAGTGTATCGCATTTTCTTTGTACGCTGAGCATTAAAAGACTCCATACACTATAGGTGTGTGGGTCGGCATGGGTAATCAATCAATAAATAAATACTCTCAATAAACGGCAGTGCGAAGTATGCAAGCAAGTGCAAACACTCAATAAACAACAAATTTGAGAAGTATGCCATGAGTAAATTTAAGTACTAAAAATGAATTTAAAATTAACATCTGAGTAAAGCGCACCAGGTTTGTCTTGTATTCTAGAAATTGTTAAATTGTTCGAGACATAATGTTAAAATTAAATATACTAATGACAAATATTATTCTTTCAAAATGTAAAGACGTTTCTGAGTAGCACGTCTTGCGTATCAGTGTAATTACAGGAAACTAAATGCCGAAGGGAACTCTATTTCATTTTAAACTGAATAAAGCGTTTACAATATTCAAATATGAAAACAGCTTTAATTACACTGTGTAATAACCCATTAACTCTTTCTCAATTTCTGATACACATATTATACATTCTATAAAAGAGATTTTGGCAAATGTTTTGTTACGTTGTTAGCCATGTTAAAATTTCAATCTCAAATATTGCAAAGGCAATTCCTAGAACTTATAATATCTCTATTATAATTATAATATCCGTAATAACTCATAATAGCTCTAATAATTTGCATGTATAATTTTCATATGAAAATCGAATGAAAAACGTTATTCCTCTTATATAGCGTTACGAAGCTCTAAAGCTGTTTCCCTGACATGCTAATCTTAAGGCAGGAAACAGAGTTTTACAGAGGTTTTACAAGAAGACAAGTCAATAAACCCCGAGTTTAGCGACAACTTTGGGAACTTTGGCGACAAAACGAAGCTTGTAGAAGATACAATTAATATGGCCCTATCTCTACTAGGAATTGGAATGTAAAGAACCTTTGATAGAAGTCTAAGTGACATCACATCCTGTCCGAAAAGATATGAATACCGGTAGCTCATCAAGGGATTTAATCTCTTTGGAATTTTGACCACATTGCAAGCTGGTGAACTAATATAAGCTGAACGCTATTGAAAGTGTTGTTACAGATTTTTATTAGTGATCTGCGGTCTGCTTGTGTTATGAATTTATAAAAGTCCTGATTTTTACTACATAATTTTTCTGAAATATTCGTAGAAGAAAGATTTATTATTTTTTTTACTATCCTGCCTCTTGGACTACATGCACGTACACCCACTAGACAATTTTTGTCAATAGGGAGAAGCAGAACAAAAATATATACTTTTGCAATAATAGCAATTCCAATTAATAATGTTCTCAAATTTTTTGCCGACAGTAATGCTTATTAATTATCGTTTCTGTCGTTTTTCCCTTTCATGATGTTCTTCGTCAGCGATATTTCACATTTAGAAAGGTTTTGTGAGAAACTTTAAAAACTAATTTCTCACTCTTAACCAATTAACGCCCAGCGTCCTCATTTGAGGACAGTTAGATTTGCAATTTCAAGGCTATACCGAATACATTCCATTGTTTCTTTTTTGTTTTTTCTATGAAGTCAATAGATACGCAGAAACTCTAAACAGTTTTCAACAGACAATGTTGACGATTTCTGGTTTGTTTACTTTCATTAAAAACCTTGACTTTATCTGCTTGTATGTTGGACTTCCGCTTTGAAGATTCCATTGACTTAGCATTACACAGGAATTACGTAGTGCAAGAACTTAAATGTAAACAAACGAAGCAGAAAACTCGTCCATACCACAAGTTAGCCAGATTTTGAGGTCAAAATGAAATCATTTCAGCTCAGAAATCAGAAATGAGGTCATTTTGAAATATTTTTTATTTATTTTTGAGGTAATAATGCAAAAAAAAAATCCCTGAAAACGTTAGAGTTTTCTCGCTATCTCTCTTGGGAGCTAAATTATGGAGAATCTTCTGGAATTTTCCTGTGTCGTCGCATCCTGCCGGAAATGTTTATAAATACTGGAAGGTACTGAGATGAGTGATCGTCTTTGGAGCAACTTTGAATCGTCTTTGGAATCTCTAATTGGAGTTTTGTCCTCAGGGGCTGAGACGCTGATAGACGAGGAGCGGTATTTAAATTGTTGTTGCTGTTATTATCAGTGAAATGCAGTTTGTTTGTGCTAATTTGTACAAGTGCTGTTCTTTTCGTGATATTGTGCTTTGTGTTTTCCAGAATATTTGTGAATAAAGCTTCGTTCTCCATACACCGTACACCCACTTGACAATTTTCGATGATGTACAGGGGAAAACACCCTCTCATTGGTGTGGAAGCTCAAAGGCAGGGTGCCATCTCATATTTGGACCTCCCCTATTAGCACAAGATGCCTTACAACATTCATACGATACCTTTACGATGATGAGCGGTATTCAGAATATCGTAGCATCATCGTGGAGATATCTTAGAATATCTTGTGCCAATAGGGTCGTCATATGACCATCTTTCAAAATTGCTATGATATTTTCCCTTCCCGCAAGCTCAGTTCCCACGAGAAAAGAGTCCAGTTCCTTTCGTGTCAGCCGCAGACTGCAGGACAGCTGCACCTGGTGGTCATTAAAGAGACGTTCGCGAGAGTAATAACTTCACTCAGAAAGCGACCACAATACAGAGGAATCAATATCTGTCAGAGAGCGCATTTGGGGTCGTCTTTGAGGAGATTAGCGGTACTCTTTCATGTCACACCTGTATAGCTCCTGTGGTGGCAAAACCCAAAAACCTTCCCAACGGTCGGATTTGGGAACATGGAAGGTTAGTCGTTGGTCGCCCGGGAGTACGATTATCCAGTGGAGTAAAAGGCAGGCGGAGCTCCACCCCTTGAGGTAGGGGATAAAAACGGAATGTGGAGTTGAGAACAAGAAGCGCGGTGAGGAACCGAATTAGGAGCATCGAACTTGGTTTTCAGACTCCGGAGCGCCGATTGATCAGCTCGGATTTAAAGTCCCGAATTAATTCGGACTTTGGCAAAAAACACCGAGAATCGACAATATTCCGAACTCTCGGCTCATCAAATTGCGAGCACTCCTTGTAGTCTCGTATTTAGGTTATCACGCTGATAGTTGGAAGTTATCCATCCGGTGTTGAATTACTTCATTTGTGGACTACGACTCCATTGAACTTTAACGTCCTAGAACTATGATCCCATTGATCGAACTTCGTATATACATATTTAATCAAGATTGCTATGCAAGAATTGTTCTCGAAATTAAAACTGTGTAAATAAAAGTACTTAGGTCAATCTAAGCTTTGCATTTATTTGGTCGTACATAGGCCAAGACACCACATTGCGAAGCCGATCCCTAAATACACTCTATTTCTATCACAACGGGCTTTAATATAGTTAAACTAAACTAGAATTATGAATTTTATTCAATTTTTGTAACCATTAACTGAAAGAAACTCTATCGTCTGTCATTGGTATCCACAAAAAATTTGGCTTTAATATTAAAATTAAAACTCTAATGTTTATGACAAAATCGAATTAATTAATTAAGCAATGATCTTAAGCAAATTAATAACATATTCGTAAAATTGGAAATTACTATCTAGGCTACGTTTCAAAAGACATGAAAGGAAACCTAAATCAAAAATAGTTTCTTTCGTTTCATTTCAAATATAAACGACTGCAAAACTATGTTTTCAAAAACAATATTTTACTGCAAGCAGTGAAATATTGTATAATTATTAATATAATTACTTTGTTTCGCTTACATAAATTTAATATTCGAAGATATTTGTTTTCTAAAGAAATTATCGGAAATCTCATTTGTAGCTTTTCATGAATAAATCACAAAGTTTCAACGAAATCTTACAACATACTTTAAAAGTAACTGCGAACCGCCTCTGCTTGTAGAACAATTTAGAATACTTCAGGCATTTGAAAGTAAATTTAAAAATTAAGGAATAAAAGAAAACATCTTATTTGTAAACAATTTAACTGAGGCTAACTTTTACAGATAAGAGACGACTGCAAATGAGTTTCCCTTAATTTAAATCAAACAAAAGCAAAAACTGTAGAATGAAGGATTTCAAAGTCACCTATTTTCACTTCAATGTTCTTTCAGCTCTTTTCCAATAAATATTTAAAGGGATTCGTTTATTTTCCTTTTGAACACAACTCACGCCTCAGTTGGGAAAATTCACAGTTTGCAGAAGAAGCCATCTTTATTCAAACAGCACTTTCACATTAATAGGTTTACCTTTAAAAGTAGCGACTGTAAACACAAGAGATGTAATGAAAGGTTACGCTTTTATTTCCTTTTTAAAAGGAAAAGTGCTGCTGCATGAAAAAAATGCATTAAAACTCCCCCATGTACAACTCTACGAATTTATTCTTCTAAGTTACGTTAGAAATAAAAAAGGCGTTAAATAAGAAAAATAGGAACAAAGGTAAGTATTTACATGGGAATAACGTGAAGGTATAAGATATTTATACATATTTTTTATTTATATTGATGTTTTGATATTAAATAGAAAGGGCTGAATATATGAGAACAGAAAAAAAATATGAAAATACATTTAAATCGATGTTACATCTCATTCTTCAGTACCAATTGTAATTCATGTTTAATAAGATGACTGTTATTTCTTATAAATGGTCTCTTGGCGAAATTTCAAAAACAGTAATAAGATGAAAATGAAAAGATAACAATTACTTTAAAGTAAGTTTAAAACGGGGAAGCAATTACGTGAAACTTAGAGTATTTAAAAATTCCTGTCCCGATTACAATTTCGATGCAAATTTACTCACTAACGTAATTTAAATTAGTAATATAGCGACAAAATTTAAATAGATCAAATAAAAAATAAATGTAGATTACCAAAACTACGTGTATGCTAAACATATTTTTTTTGTAATCGCAGAATAATGTATTTTTCGGCTTATAAATAATATTTCAGATGAACAACATTTATGAAAAGAGATTTTTACTTAATGATTTGATACTAACAAATTACCATTGTAAAAGAAGTACTGCATAAAGACCACAACCAAAACAGTTATCTTGGCAGTATCATTAAAATTTAATTTATTTGTTTGTACAGGGCTTAAGCTTTGCTTTTAAATTGTATTAATATAGCAAAACATTAAAAGCAATTACTGAAGACTATTGCGTTATTACTCTTTGCATGAAATTTATGGTCAGTAAAATTATCTGTGAAGTGCATCCTACGCTAAAAAAAACAGAATAATGTTTTCTATGTTTAGCTTGCTGCTGCAATTTTTACAAGGCAAAGGGATGTGTTTAAAAAAGAAACTCAGTACCAACTACCTTCCATGAAATAAAATTGTATACGGCGTTTCAAATACCATCATAGTTTACTTAAACAAATTTAAAAAATTGGAGGAAAAAAACAGAACATTTGAAATAAGCAGGAATATTACTTTTACAACAGCATTTAAAAGTTCATATCTGCTTTTAACCTTCGGTAATTCGCAATATAAATGCTAAAACGTTCGGGCGCAACTCATCTGTGAGATTAAAAATTAAATTTTCGTTTAGGCATAAGGAAAAGCTTATCAAACTTATCTCTTCACTGACACAAAGCTATATTTGCATTTTTGAATAACTTCTCTGCATTTCCTTGAAATTTCGACTAATAAAACTTGAGCAAGACTAGTATGGGATGCAAAACATCGTTTTAAACGTATATCACTTCTGAACTCACACCAGAGATATTCAGTGGGTTGAAGAAGGACATCGTTGGCCACATTTCTTGACACATTGAAGGTTGCGCAAAACTTATCAACTACATCAACTCCAGATTAGGCAGCATTGTGTTTCAAAATCATTTGGGTTTTCCTATGTGTCTTCATTCTGCATACTTGAAGTTACAAGAACGTTTTTCCTAGTTTTTCTCACATATGACACAAGTTACTAAACCCTAGAAACTGATTTCTTTTACTCACACGAAGCTATATTTGCGTTTCTGAATAACTTTCCTTTGCATTTCCTTGGAATTTCGACTAACAAAACTTGAACAAGACTGGTATGGGATGCAAAACATCGTTTGAAACGTATATAACTTCTGAACTCACACCAGAGATATTCAGTGGGTTGAAGAAGAACATCGTTGGCACATTTCTTGACGCATTGAAGGTTGCGCAAAACTTATCAACTACATCAACTCCAGATTTGGCAGCATTGTGTTTCAAAATCATTTGGGTTTTCCTATGTGTTTTCATTCTGCATACTTGAAATTACAAGAACATTTTTCCTCTTTTTTGTCACACATGACACAAGTTACTAAACCCAAGAAAGTTGCTGCTTACGACTTTAGATTTGATGTCCACGAATTCAGGAAAGAGTTGACTTATTTTTCTTTGCAAGGTTCATAGCAATGGCAACTGTTTTCCTCGGGAAGCTGCCATATGTCGAAATTTTTTAAACGGTATATTGAAAACAACAATCAATATCATTGAATTAGGGGCTGGTACATATGTATACAAATTTTACAGGTATATAAAAAGAAATATTGGGAAAAAAATTCATGCGTAATAGGGTACAATTCATCTACCAGATTAACGAGTCCCTCATACACCCCAACAGAGCAATGGAGAAAAAAATCATCCCTCTTAGAACGAGATATTGTACGATATCTGCACAGCGTTGTTTAATATTCTGAATGCCGTACACTATCGTGAAGATATCTTAAGAATATTATACATCATCTTTTGCTGTTAGGGATGGTACCCTTCCGTGAAGGGGAGGGAGCCAGGAAGTTACTGTGCCCAACCCATTTCTCGGTAAAATCCGCGATTTGGCACAAAAACGTACGGGTGCTTCATCTCACAGATTAGATGCGCCCGATCGGAAGTTAACTAACAGATTAACCGTTGATCTGAAACAGATTCTTCGTAATTCGCTTTTAAATCTCCGTACAAGGCAAAAAGAGTTTTCTAACACTCTCGTAAAATCCTAAAATATTCAATCATTCTAAAGTTTGGCTCGAAAAGTCAAAATCTCGCATTATTACTTCATAATGCTTTTAGTTGGAGAGTAGCTTTGCCTCTTTGATTGGTGTAAAGATTATGTTTCATTACATAAAAAATTTTGTAGATAATTTTCTTCACTGCAGAAGAAAAATGAAATATGATAATTATCGTTTGAAAGAAACTAATTAATTATCAAAAATAAGATAAATGAATATTCATTATCAGTCATTGCAAATCTCGAGACATTATTTCAGCAAGCTATATTAAATATAATTATTTAAAATTTCAAAATGAATTTTAAAGCCGCGACAAGAAAGCTGAAAAATCCAAAAGAACTTTCACAGCACAGAGACTTATAGTCAATTCCATGATATAAGCATTCTCTCTCAAAAAAAAAAACTTTATTAAGGACATGACTTGAAATCCTGGAAGGTGTGAGTAGCTCTTGATATAAAATTACTTCTTCCTTTACTACAGGATAAACATATAAATTTAAAGAAAAATTTCGTGCTATAACGTAAAATGAGAAATATAGCTGTTAATAAAGGAAAAAAGAAGAGATTCTCACAAACTTCGAAATTTCGGAATAGAATTAAAAGGTTAA
>BGPR01048785.1:0-11467 GCA_013235015.1 Araneus ventricosus
TTTCTTTACGCATCCTCTTCGGCAGTGAAAATTAAAATAGGAAGTTACTTTCTGGCCTCTGGGGCTCTTTCTAGTATTTATCGAAGATCGAAAATTTAATGTAAAATTGCGTTAAATTGTTGATATATTTAAATATTAAAGGTAAATAAAAATAAATTTACACAACTGGAAAAGTTGAGGTGCTGTATTATCGCAGTCCCTATGCACGAGCCACTATGCACGAGTTTTCCAACGGCATTTACGGATTCTCAGTAAGGAGACTAAAAATAAAAAAAGCAGGCGCTTTCGCCATTTGAAATTCCTTGGGAAATCTTTGTTACCGTAACTGTAACAGGAGAGATTAATTTTACCAGCGATCTCGCACAATTCATCTTATCAAGATCGTATACTAAATCTAAAATATTAACAACAAATCTGTACCCTATTTCGCAAATGATGCCTCTACAATGTATCTGAGATCTAATAAATTTCCATTTCCCTGATACTAAATCCAACAGAATTCATAGCATTCCTTGTACAATCACAAACTCAAAAGATATAAAAAACAATTGCTAAAAATTTTTACTTCTTAAGCCGCAATATTTTCATCTAAATATTTTACCCCACACAATTCTGATGATAAAGTAAACTATATCGAAGAAACTTCATTTGCGTATCTCGTTGCGTTGTCGATTCATCTTTTCCAATATCCACATTGATTTCTGACAGAAAGACAGACTTGTGAGACGGATTGTACAAAAGTTTGGCATATATGGAAATCTACAAGTAATTTGATGTTATGGAAAACAAACGAATTTCAATTGTCCAAATCGGCATTTTGGAGCCTACTGCGTTAACAGACAGATAGAGTCGGGAAATAATTCCGCAAATGACGAGTCGGACTCTAATGACCCTGTAAACAAGGAGAATTAATCAAAAATCTTGGAGGTCCTACCTCCTACGCCACTGAACTATGCTGAGAATAGATTGCATTGAAGACTCTGGAACCCTGAGGCGTAGGCCCAGTTAGGAGCAATTGGCCCAATCGACTCAAGACCGGCTCCCCTGTTCTTACCAAACCATAAATACTGAATGTTTTTTTCACCTTTGGAGTGCTCCTGAGAACTCATTGCTATGCCACTATAATAAGTGCCTCGACGAGACTTCAAAATATTTCCAACAATTTGAATCCATGTCGTCGAATATAGTCTATAGCTCCTTGGAAAAAGGGACAAGAATGATTCCTGTTTGTGTAATTCTATCTCTCGGAGTATATTTCTTGGCTTTTTTTACTTTCTTTGAATAATGTTGACTTCCCTTTTTGTTTTGGCGCGCTACTTAAATATTGTGTAAATTTTGTACTGTATATTTAAATTTATTTGTTTAAATTTGTTTAAATTCTAAATTTAATTTTATTTGATCATCTTTATGCCTCCAAGTGAGACTTGGTGTCTTGAGATATTTTTAAATTAACCCAACTGCACTGGGAAAAGTGAGTTCGGGCGTTACAGTGAGAACTGGTTTTCGCACGAGACTTGGCGTCTTGTGATTTTTTTCAAACTAACCCTATTGAACGGGGAAAGGCAGAGTTCGGGCGTTACAGTGAGAACTGGTTTTCTGCACGAGACCGGTATCTTCTCCATGAGACGGCGTCTTGGAGATATTTTCAAATTGCACTGCGCAAAAGCATTTCAACTGAGATTTTAGTAAATTTTAAAACTGGTGAGCATAACTAATTTCATCATCAATTTTAGTCGGTAACCTGAATGCCCTAGAACTAATCTTCACTAAAATGAGTTTAAATTATTTTTACATAATGGATGTTCAGCGGATGTTTGTCGTCTTTCTGAGAAACTCGAAAAAGGTGTAAACTGAAAGCTGATACTTTTGATGACACATATCGGTATCCTTTCTTAAAGGATGTGTTTTAGCATAAAATTGTATTTACAATGAGATTTAGAAAATTTCTTTATTAGTTTCCAAATCTATGCTTAATTCTACTAAAAAACAAAATGAATTCTATAAAATCTCCTGTTTTCATACTGCTCCCAAACACTCACAAATTTAATCTGGTCCCATTTACAATAATTTTTTCCAGCAAATTAGCACACGCAGTTCTAATTTCAAAATGATATGTTGATTCCTTTAACTTAAATTACAGAATATTTATCGATGGAACAGTGTTTAAAGACAGATGGAATCTCTTGTAATATAGTTATAAGATTTGATTATAAGGAATTACATGAGGAAAGAAGGATGAGGGAAAAGATCGAGGAAATATAAGAAAATAATGGTAAATAATCACCTGAATAACGTAATAAATTCCATAATAAGGTTTTTTAACAAAACTATGAAAATCTGTTCCTTACTGTTGGAATTCTGCTATTTGAAACCTGGGCATTTCAATGGTGCTAATGCGTGAAACCAACACTGGCCAGTATACGAGAAACCTGAGAGGTAAGGAATTATTTTAAAAATTTCCAGTCTTGCATTTATTATATCCATATAAAATTTGTAAACCAAACCTACAAAGCTACTAGAAAAACAAGTTGGCCAATCTTAATTACATCATGTTGATAGGAACAGAAATTAATTGTCTAATATACGAGTGTATCAAATTACTCGATAGTAATTTTTTTTAAAAACTGTTGCGTGAAATTATTTAGAGAAGGGTTACCAACCCGCGGTACACGACGGACCTGTTGGGGGTACACGGAAGAAAGGTTATTAATGGCAGAAAGCTCGAAACAAAGGATTAAAAGGGGAAAAAGTTATACTTTTGTTTTCCCAGCTTCATGTGAAAAGTGAAAGCTGTTTAAGGCCAAAAGTCTATTTGCGAAATACAGATACAGATAAGCTGATTTTAAATCCATTCAACGAATTTCTTTCTCCAAGAAACGGAAAACTCATTCTTTTACAAAGATAAATTATATGAATTTTCGATTGATTCTTCTTCTGCAAAAATGTTCTGCAGCATACCTTGATTTTCAGGAACATTTTAAACATGGATAGGTCCAGGTTTTAAACATTTTTATGTTGCCAAGTGGTAGAAGAGGTAATATAGACTTAAAATATTCGAAAAAACGCATATGTGAAAAAAAGGAGATGACCACATTTGCAACTACACGACACACTTACAGATTAACTTATGCTTTTTGCAATCGTCATAGAAAGTAAAGGAGAAGAAAAAGATATTATTTTCACTTAACCATCCTTATTTACAATGCAGGATAAAAAAATTCGGCTAACACTTATGCAACGAGACAAATTTAAGATGTCTTATACAAAACGGTACCATGCTCCCAAATAGCATCTCCTTGCGTGATTCTAAACAACTTATATGACATAAGGATGAACTATTAAATTATTTAAAAGTATCCGCATAAATTATAGCTCTTGTAATTTTAAATACCATTGCAGTATGTCAGATAAATGTTTCATAACTTACGGTTAAAGCTTCGAATAGCAAAATCGATTTGTAACTCTTTATAATTATTTTTACTTCTAATTACTAATTCAGATTTTTACTCCTAAAATCTGAAAAATAGTTAAATGGAAAGGTTTAATACAAAGCAACAATTTAAAAAATTAAGCAACTTTGTTCTGAGGTGGAAAACTTTTATGGGTGTAATTTTTCTATCAAATATGAAAAACGCTGAAACAAAAACTATGAATATCTGGATAGAATAAGACTTCATTTCAATATTACAGAACGCAATAGGTGACAAATATTTAAATATATCTTCAAATAATAATTCAGAATATGAAAGTGAGACATGCGAATATTTTGAAATAATTTATTAGCTTCTAAAAATATATTTAAAAAATATTAAAAATTGTTGTTACTTTCAGTGCAAAAATTTCACAAGGAAGCTTATCTCCAACATTTCAAAAATAAACTCTAATCTCAGTTTACTTCTTTCTTTTTTCGGAGGGGGAAGGGAAGTTAATCTCTGAGAAATCATGCGTTTCTATTTTTCAATAACACAACGAATACATTTTAAAGTTCAGTATGATAAGAATTAGAGATCTCGAAGTAGATAAAAAATTTTAACTTCATTTAAATCAGTGTTTCCCACCCTTTTCATCTTATGACGCACACAAGCGTTTCTAAAATTCTTATGCCCCTTACGTAACATATACACAATTTTTAATATTTAAAAATTTAATTGTTCACTGAAGAAACTTAAGTGATATGTTTTAGGAAGAAATCACTAGGGAATTCTTGAGAAACACAATAACTGAATTTTCAGAACTTATTATGGAGGACTGAAATTCAAATACGAAATAATTTTAATAAAATATTTTTCTATAATATTTTTATTATTAGTAATTATTAATTATTTAAATTTAATGAGATTCTTGCACTTGATGCTTGCTACAAAGAGATTTTATGTTAGATTCCAATTTAGTTAACCTCAGTCTCAAGTCTTCTCGTTATCTGATATCCAGCCGATGATTTTTAACAGCAAAGCATTTATGGCACTATATCCAAATTTAGCTAAATATGAAGATGGATACGGTAAAAATAGTTTTGTTTTTAATAGTTTGTAGTAAACTGACTCATCATTCTGCATTTCTTCGAGTTCTTCTTGATATTTCAGTGCCCCCCTTAACAATCAAATTTCCTCCCTGTGGGGCGTAGGCCTCACATAGGGAAATATTCATTTAAATACTCAATCAGAAATAACGCATACATTATTTAGCATTATTATTATGCATATTAATATGTGTCGGTCGTGAGAAACTTCTAATAAAAAGAGAATGGTTAATAAAATATAAATAATTTTGGAAAACTCTTCAGCTATTCAATCAATTAGCCCTGAAATCTGTATGAATAGGGTTTTAGGAATATTTTTCTGAATCAAAAGCTTTGCATAAATTTTTGTTTATTGATAATGAATAATATATCATATGTTGTTACTTGTTATGTTTCACTTGATATAAATACGAGAGGAACTGCTAGTAAAAAGTTCATGGTTCATAGAATATAATTATTTTTGGACAACTGTCCAGGTATTCAATCAATTAGCCCTGATATATTTGCCAGTAGGGTCTTGGGAAGATTTTTTGAAACAAAAACTTTAATAACATTTTTGTCTCGTGATAATGAATAATATATCAGAATCTGCACATCAATATTCAATGATATTCAACATTTTCTCTTCATAAATTTGTTCTAAACGGAAATTTAAAAAATATAATGTCTAAAAGTGGCATATATTGAAGTTATGGATTTGAAAAACGTTAAAATTAAGAATTTTCTATATAAAGACCACTATCATTACTAGAAAATTCAAAGCAGGGTTTCTATATTCTCCGTAATCATTAAAAAGCATAATCATGAAAAACATAAAAAAGCCTTCTATTGTCAGGAGTTATATCCTCTAAAATACGTTCACATATAATTTTCTGTACGTTAAATTCAGAAATTTACTGATTTATTTATATCGAAGTCCTAGAACAACGAAGCATAAAAAAATGATAATTTGTTGATGATAAAATGATAATAAAAACGTTTGAATATCTCTCGCTAAAATTTACTATGAACTAAGAAATAAATAAAATCTCACTTCTAAAATAAACAGAAGATAAGTTCATAATTCTATTAAATTTTGGTACAGCAATCCAGAATAATATTAAGCAAATTTAATGAATTCAAGAAGAAATATCATAAAAATGTTATATTTTAATAAATAAATTGCCAATTTTCATATTTTGTTATTATGATTCGCAAAAGGAACTGTGCATTATTTTGACCGGAATTATGTCCTCTAAAATTCGCTCACATAAAAAAAATGAATGAAAAGCTTCAATATATTTCCATTTAGTGCTAGAACTTATGTCGTCGCCTCATAAGAAAAGAATGTCAAATTTCTTAGTAAGATACCAAATTTCAAGTTTTTTGTATTTTTACATTTGCAAGTCAATGCAAGATAATTAATGCAAGATAAGTTAGAATTATTGCTCAAAGGCATTTGGTGATTATTCTAGTCGGATTTCATCATCAAATCAGACCTAATAGTAGTTTTTTAACTTATCATTCAATTATTCATGATTTATTTTTAAAAAATGACGGGAGGCTGTCTTTTCAAACAGACGCTGATGTTAAAGGCGTAGGACTACTTTACTCGCGCGACTCTTTTGTTTCTCGAAGTTTATCGCAAATTTTTAAGTTTAATTATGTTTTTTTGTAACTTCTGTTGTTACCCTTTATCTCTAAAATAAGACATTAGTTATGTTTTTAACATAGGTAGTTACCGAGATATAGAGGATCTCCCATACCAAGTTTTGTGGCGTTTTGTCGTGTAATCAATTTCCTTCCTGAGACTCCAATGGGAGGAACGTAGTCCTACATCAAAGGACAAAATAATGATACGCCGAAAGGTTTTTCACAGAGAAATATAACATCCCTGATCATCTGCCCTTTTAACTCCTTGACTTATTTGTTTACTCAACCATCTAATTAGATTTTATCTTGTATTTTGGGCACGCGTTCCCATTTTAATCCAATTTGAGAACTTAAAGAACAGTTGAAATGTTTATGCATCCCACGCGTTGATATTTGTATATTTCATACTCAATTTTCTTTCCTTTTCACAGTTTTTGTTTGTATATGGTTTTATATGATACTCCCCTTAGTTTCTTGTATATTATCCCAGATTTTTAGATTTGTATTTTTGTTATCTTCCATCTCTCTGCCTTCGCCATTCTTTGCTAGACAGTTAAGGAGCGTCTTCCGATGCCTTTTCCACTTCATGTCCGCCACACTGTTTAAATAACCAAAAAGTAGATTAAAAACGAAAACGATTTATCTGACAATCTTAAATGCAGAAATTATACGTGCAACAACAAATCCTTGATAATCTGCCCTTCAATCTCACTGACATAAAATTTAAAATCCATTTGAAAAATGAATTTGAAACATCTTCTATTGGAAGATATAAGGAAAATCAATAAACATTGGCTTAGTTAAATATACTTAAACTAGAAAATCACCCGTCATGTTTGACGGGTGCAAATTGCCTCTTCATTCCAGAGACTTCCCTTCGAATTTGACGTGTTTAAATAGATATATATGCGAGATAAATGTTTAACATTGATTGAAAACAAATAAAATAAACAAATGTTTTATGACAGGAAATATTTTTTTGTTTACATATTATTTAAATATTTCTTTATTCAAAAAACCTCTTGGTAAACAATATTCCGTGTGAAGTATTTTTCGTTGTTTAATAATTTTCCTTATACTGCAGATGTCTTTGTGTAAATTTTAACGTGATTGGGAATCCTAGACCTTGAAAGTGCAACATAGAGCTGTCCATGTGAAAAGACAAGCTCATCGAGGTAAATTTCAACATGATCGAAAGTTTTCGCCTGCGATTTGTTGATAGTCATCGTGTAAGCTGGAATTAACGGGAACTGGCGGCTGTTGAGAATGAACGGTAGATTCACGTCACTGGTGGCTAATTTAATTCTTGGCAAGAAAACAACATCGCCACGATTGCATTCAGATACAATTTGGCGTCCAAACTATATCACGCGCATGATATACCACTGACGTAATTTACTACTTTCTATTAAAAAACAGAAATTAATTTGAAATATAGGATTAATATAATTTAAAATTTCTCGGGAACTATTGATCATAGCGAGATAAATTTTATATCAATCGATAGAAAATTTTATTTCCTTATTTTAGAGCTATTAAATTTGAAATTAAAACGACAATTACTCTTTAAATTTAAAAGTATTGAAATTTAGGTTCTCTAACAATAAAATAATGCTGTTTAATGTCTCGCTGTGCTATGGCGCAAGTTTTATTGTTGCTGACGTCAGAGCGTTACCGGAGGATCTGGGCTATTGTATTAGTAATTACAACAATCACTTTAATCTTATGCTTTTATTTTTATTTTTTGTTAAAACTAGAGTTAAAATTTCTTTTCATCATTTTAACTTTAGTAACTTAATTTTATTTAGCATTGTTATGTTAATTTGCACTTTAGTTTGAAAACAGTAATGAGTACATTAAATATAAATCATTCTAATAAAGTAATATTTGTAATTTCATTTCATTTACTTACATAATTTTTGTGTTCGTCCTATTTCAACCATTTCAGTAATTCGTTTATTACGGTGGACAAAATAATACCATTTTGTCCTCCATAATAAATCACAGCCTTGTTTTGTGCAAAACAAATCATAATAGTTGTGTTTAGTATACGTTTTGTTTTATTTCTGCAATATTTCCAGGTATTCGTTTTAAATAGTATGCATTTCATTAATTAACGACAAATATTAGCTTTTAACACTATGAGCCCTATTCCGCCTCAAACCGCCCTATGCGACAGAGGCCGGACTGGCGGTTTCGGGCGCCTGAGTGCAGGGGAGTGGGAGAAAAGTGGTTCATTTCTTTATTAACAATTGATATCTCAAACTTAGGTGTCGTTCTCCTGGAATTTCTGTAAAGAAAGAAAGGATTTAATTCTGTATTCGTGAACGAAAATTTACTTCAGTTTTTGAGGTACTGGAATTTTCACTATAGCCGGGTTCAGAGAGTTAATATCTTCTCAGCAAATTAATGCAGTGAATTAGCAATTGATTTCGAGCAAAAAGACACGGAATTCATTTCGATCTTTCAGCCGCATTCATTTTACCATTTTGAGAATTATCTGTTATTTGCATAGATAGTAGAGGTATTTTTTGACACTCATTTGCATTTATCCTAATTTCCATGTGCATGCTGTTATCTTATCTCCTTGTTTTGAGTGCTTTTTGTAAGATTAGAAAGGGGAGGGCAAGAATACGCAAATTCAATTCAGGACGAAACTTTGCATATTAATACGTACTATATTTTATGATGTTCACTAATTAATACATTAAAGTGCAATTGACTGCCATTTCCAAAAAAGTAGCATACCAGTAAGCTGTCGTCTTATTAATAGATAGATATCTTGTCGATCAGTTCAAAGTTTCAATTTTTACGCGACTTTATTTCTATTATTAATTGATATATTTTTAAAATTTAATAATCCTTGGATTCTGTTCTTCTCTCTTATATTCTTTGAATATTAATATTCTATAAATATTAGAGTACATATATTACATTACAATAAGATTCAAAAAAAATGTCTGATAAAAATGATAAATATTTTTATCATTTAGATGTTTGGAGCTTATTCAGAACAAAATATGTTTACAATATTTGAGTTTTTGCACTATTTAGTTATTTATTATTGAATTTATTGTGAATGTTCGTTTAAACTCAGCAATCACCGTTTCGAATCGGTTACGTTTTTAATCATTTCTGTTTTCAGAAGCAAATTTTGAATTTTTCTTACATTCGGAAAAGTTTCACTATGAAACGCACTGCATAATATAGGAATAAATAATTCAAAGGCTGTATGCAAAGATATGTGTTACAACCGCATACATATATATATATGTGTTGAATAATTACCCAGACTCTATCCGCGCTGCAAATCATCAAAAACCCAAATTTTTTAATCTTCAGTTATGAAATTTTCGTTTCATATTTTAACGCAAAAATATCCTAAATTATATCTTTAAAACTAAAGTGTGGGACATCTGCTATTAAAAAACAGTATTAACTAAAATAACTTAAAATAGTAAAAACTCTTTTTACATCCAGCAAATTCAAAATATTTTTCTTATTTATTAAAAAAATAAAATTGTTTAATACAGGTAAAAGCGATGAAAGATATTTCACATGTGTCCTAAGTGTCATCGTGTGTGAAGGCTCTCTCGACCTAACTGCTGCTTTTAACATTTTCTCAGCATCTATCTATCTTCAAGAAACTGGAGGAAGTACAAAAAATAATAGCTAAAAGAGGCAAAAGAACAATAATAAAAGCAATGTATCTGGTGCGCGCTAACACTGCTGCATCCATGAAATAGTGCGACGACAAAGATATTAAAACAAAACTATTCTAGACATTAAAACGTGACAAAATTTACGACACAGAATTTAAAAACCAAGGAAGGAAGAATCAATATGGAAAACTTCGTCAAAGGCCTACTTTCCATTTTGGATTCTATTTGGGATAAGTTTTCTGTAGAGGAAAAACGACTTTAAGATGAAATAAACCTTTCCTCTGTGGCATGAACCTATCTCGGACAAGTGGAAACAAAAATAGAAAAAAAAACAATTCTCAAAAACGCAATCTAAACAGTCTTTACTAGTTTTTTCTTTTTTCTTTTTCTTTGGCAGTAAAAACTGTTTAGATTGCGTTTTTGTGAAATGTTTTTTTTCTATTTTTGTTTCGAAATATCCGGGATAGGTTCAGACCACAGAGGGAAAGTTTATTTGACCATAAAGTCGTTTTCCCTCGACAGAAAACTTATCCCAATTAGAATCCAGAAGTTTTCCATGTGGATTCTTTCTTCCTTGGTTTTTCCAATCGTATGTCGTCAATTTTGTTGCGTTTTAATGCCTATAGTAGTTTAGTTTTGATATCTTTATCTATCCGCGACGTATTTTGTGCCGCAGGTAACCTTCCAGCTCCATTTACGGATTTCCACTTTGAAAAAACTTTCTAATGGAGAAAGTTTATGTATCCATTAGAAATTTTCTAAATTTTGGCTCTGTGAGAGCTGATTTGTTGCTTTTCACATCATCCTTACGAGCCTACTTTAAAGCGCCTACATCCTAAATTTCATTCGTTTCCATGATTGGTATGATCTCAGGGGGCCTCCTGTATCGGCAAAGTCTATTATTATAATCGCCCTGTAATTCTTAACATCCCGTCGGGCGCGTCTAAACTGTGAGATGAAGCACGTATATTTTATCGTACTATATGCGGGTATTATCGTGCTATATGTGGGTATTAGAAAGGTGAGGAACCTCTGGTATCTTCATCGCTCCTTACCACTCACACTAGTATATCGTGTTTTTAACTCCAGTGCTCTTTCGATGTGTGTGACGGGCAGGTTAATCTGGTAAATGAGTTGCGCCCTAATATGTCTGTATTTTTGATTGCCAGAGTTTTTCTCAATATTTCTTTTTATATAACTGCAAACAGGGTTGGGTCAAAAAAGTGAGAGAGCAAAGAATTTACTGACATCCAAAAGTACCCGAAAGTGTAGGGGATAGAGAACCAAATTTTAAAATTTAGTTACCAACTGGCTAGCTTTCACGGACACTATTTCTTTTTTGTGATTCCTAGTTTTAAACAGCTAAAATGAAATAAAAAGTTAATTTTTCCCGGAAAAAATAGGGGGCACCTGCCCCGCTTCCCCCTCCCCCTACTCGCCGCCAATGCCTGCAAAAGTTCATAAACTTGTGTCAATGATATTGATGGTTATTTGCAACATATTGTTTCAAAAATGTCGAATTATTTCAGGCTGTCATCGACAACAGTTGTCATTGCTAAGGAGCCTTACGTGAAAACTAACATAATCTCCCTCCTTAATTCCTGGACATTTTGATAGTTGAAATTGCAAGTAAATACACAAAAGTTATTTAAAA
>BGPR01048786.1:0-11467 GCA_013235015.1 Araneus ventricosus
AATCGATCCTTTTTACGAGATTTTATGGTTTTCGAAAAAAATAATTCGTAAATTTCATTTGTGTGCACTGCTTTAAGTGGTCATTTTTGTGCCATATAACATTTTCTTTTCTATGATTTTACGGTTCGTCCGCTCCACTTTTTAAGAACTGCAGTCGACGCTAGTTATAACGACCACACATTGTAAAGACCATTCCATTATAACGACCAGTGATAAAATCCCAAACTGTGTTTCCGTATGCACTATGTTATTTTACTTCCGGTATAACGACCGTCCAGTGTCGTCTAATACCAATACAACGTCCGAATTCAGCGGACACTCTTCCCGGTATTTTTCCAAAAAGAACATGTTTCTAAACGTAAATGACCTTGATTATTGTATTGCCAAGCTTCGTAGATGTAGAGTCTTCAGTGTTACAGTTCAACTTTGACAGAAGGGGGGGGGGAAGAATTACCACTTACCACAGCGCGGAAATTAGAATAACCTATAATAAAAAAAATTTTCAAGTGCTATTGAGACTTTAAAATGTTTTTTGAAAGGCAGAACATTATTTAGCATCTTTAACTGAAATGGAAAATTATGTTTTGCAAAAAGCACATATGCAGAAAAGACAAACAACCATTTCTGATTTTTTCTTTTTAGAAAATAAATGTTTTGTAAGTATATAACACCCTTTATTTTCTACTTTAAAATTTGTTTTAGAAATCTATTTTTAATTGATAAAATTTTATTTTTAATATCAATGATAAAAAATAAGTTGAGTATTTAGTTGGAATCCCTTTAAAAATCGCCTATTTATATGGAACGGCTGAGGGTGCATGTGTACAGTTTTTAACTATATCCACTACAGCGACCAATCGTTATAAAGACCTTTTGCTGTGGGACGCAGAGGGTCGTTATAACGAGCGTCGACAGTATATGCATTCAATGAATATACAGGTGTCTTATGTGATTATGAAAAGAGACAAGATTTTATAAACTTCAACCCGACTCCCCACATATTGGGGGGGGGAGGGGAGGTGAAACACAGTGACGAAGAATAAAAAAAATGGAATGTGAAGTCAAATGGAAAAGTTTTAAACATTTATTATGTCGTGCAAATATTCAGGCAATATTTCGAATTTTCATCTGCAAATTCTTCTTTTGTCAGGTTTTGGTACTTCTTTCTTTGAGGAAATATTTACATATTCCATGGTCCATATTTCCGAAGATTATCATTCTACAGAGGATCGTTTGGTCTATTATTTGATCTATCGTTTGGTCTATTAGCTTTCGATAAAATCAAAATCTGAAATTGAAATTGCAGAGATGTTTGTAAAATGCCGTTTTGTTAACAGAGCTTCAAGTGGACAAATATGTTTATCCAGTCGCATATTAGTCCTTACAAAATTTATTCAGCTTCCTGTCAAAATTATGCTAGTTTTGAGGGTAATTCTGAATGTCTTAAATTTCACCCCGCCTTATGTCATAAAACTTTGCTTTTATTTAATAGAAAAACAATTGTCAGCGTTAGTTTGTTAACGCTTAAATGCCTGATTTTTTTAAAAGTAATTTAAAAATGGATTTTTTTGCTTTTATTTCTTATATAAAACATAGGAAAAATACTTTAAAAAATCCTATTTTGTTTTAAGTATGGTTTACGGCTAAAAATCAGTTTATTACCAATTGGCAACACTGGGCTTTAGTTGAGAAAAACATTTTCCTTGACAAAATTTCATAATATTAAGCACAAATGAATTTTAAGAAGTAATAATAAGGATAGGGAATTTTCTTCAACATTGTAGAATAAAATCGAGTATTCTCGAAGCGTACAAACAAAGCCAAAAAAAATATGCAGTCGCAATTGTAAAACATCAATTTATTATTAGTTTTCATTAGCACTCAGGCTGTCATCTATATGTTGTAAATTGATTTAATAACGTTTTCAGTATATATCCTACTAGCAGTACGCGCACGGCGATGCCCGTGGAATCAGGACTTCAACAAAATAAAAAAAAGCCCACATACAATTGCATAAATGAAAGTTTTAAAAACTAAATCAAAACAGAAATATATATATATTATTGAGTTGGTCCGCCTCCTTTTCCTCTCGACCGAGTACCGTTAAATCCAAATAATGTTAAAAAATTACAATGTGATATTTATTACACCGCGATCAAAGTATGAAAGCCAAAGAAATAAGTTAAGATACGCTTAAAAATAATAATCGAAGTCATGGAGTAAATACATCATCTCCTCGCAGAACGCGAAAGTAATGACGTCACCCTGGCCCTTCAGCCAATGAAATTGCCCGCAACGTTCCGGAGACTGTCGTGGACGGAAGCTTCGCTAGAGGAAACATATCGTTCAACTATCAGGAAAAAATTAATTTTAAAAAAACTAAAAAAGATATTTTAACCATTCTCGTTTTAAATCCGACAGAACCGTTGCAGTTATAAGCTGAAAAAAATTGAAAATAATAGTGTTATTAGAAAGTCGGATGCAACAAATTTAAAAACAGAACCAACATTTAGGTGCAAAACTGACTGATTTTTAAAAAATTCTCAAAATTCAGTAATTTAAGATAGAAATTCAAAACTAACTTCATTAGAACGGAAATCGAGTGCTCTTTCCGATGGTCTATCTATTTTTGTCGTACAATTATTTGAAACCATTCTAATGAGAAATTAGTGCGAAAAATCAACCAAAACAACACAAAACATTAAATAAAAAAATTCTAGATTAAAATTTAAAATTTCGGCTTCGAGGTGCACTCAGTCACCATTACGACTATCTGTGTGCCAAATTTCATGGCTGTAAGTGCGATAGATTCGTCTGGACATCGCAGACAAACACACACACACACACGCACACAAACATTGCCTTTTATAAGTATAGATTGGCAACAACAGGCATTCAAGCTTCAGTCTTATTCTCAATATTTTAGAAAACAAAATTGGGTACGTTGCTTAAAGGCAACACATGATGTTTAAAAGTTAAAGTGGTTCGTTTGGAAAATGTTCACTGATTTTTTTTTATATCCCTTTATATTTTGCGTGATTATAGAGCATTAATGTATATGGTAAATATAAGAACTTCCACGTTTCTTTAATAATTGAAAACCTTCGTTTATGTAACAAGCTGCTTTTATAAGTATACTATATTTCTCGTAAAGAGATGACACCTACAGAAATTTTTCGAAATTGACGGAAATATAAGAAATGAAAATTCTAAGATTAACTGTGGAGAGTAATTTATTTCTACGGCTAAAAAATCATTTTTGACATAATAAAATGAAAGAGGTTTACGGAAATACACTGAAGTGTCAAAAGTCATGGGATACCTCCTAATGTCGTGTGGGACTTCCTTTCGCCGGTTGAAGTGCAGCAACTCAAAGTAGCATTGACTTAGCAAATCTTGAGAAGTACAGTAGTCGGAACGTACATTTTACAGTGAAGATTTGGTTACGGGGGACCGACCAGGAAGTGATGAAGAAGAAAATGATTTTTGTACTCCCCGTTTCACAGAAAGCTGATAATGATTTGCAACTGTCTTCAATAATTTGGTTCCCTGCGAGCAATACTTTCATATATTTTGATAAAAATAACATACATATTCTGAAGATATAAGGGTTTCTTAAAAAATACCAAATTTTTGCTTATAGAATTTAAAGTTTCCTACCAAATTATACGAGACATATAGAATACTTGACAATATGTTAGAAAAGCATTATATTAAAATTTGAAAATAATGTTTTGAATATTAGAGGAAATTTGAGTATTTGTAGTAAACAATTTTTTTACTGCGCCGGTAAGAAACGTGAAATAAATTTTCTTTCATAATTTCAAAGCCTGATATATAGGGCAACTTACATAAAAATTCCAGTTAAAAACTGTTAAGAGTCAGAAAGATATCAGCATTGCAAAGAGATGAATTTCGATTGCACTCTAAGAGAAGCTTAATGATGAGGGTACTCGCACAAACTGATATTTTTTCAAACATAAATCTTCGATTAGTTACCGTCAAGATGCAATTTAAATAATGTATCTAATTTATAAGTATGCATATGTATTCAGGATATTCAAATTTCATAAAATTCAATACTACTGTTCTAAGATTCAAGTTTAAAATATATCAATTTGTGAAATATCCCTCATCATTTAGCTTCTCTTAGGTTGCCGAAATTCACCTGATTGCAATGATGATATCTTTCTGAATCCTAACGGTATTGACTGAATTTTTTTTTATAAGTTGTCCTTTATATCTGGCTTTGAAGTTATGAAGAGAAAAGTAACGCTACATTTCGCACCTGCGCACTAAAAATTATTTACTACAAATACTCACATTTCCTCTAATATTGAAAGTATTAACTTCAAATTTTAATACTAAGCTTCGTTAACATACTGTCACATTTTCTGTAAGTTTCGTATAATGTGGTTAAAAACTTTGTCTGTATAAACAAAACACATGCGGAAAAATATGGGATTTTTTATAAAAACATTATATCTTCTTGAATATGCATGCAATCTTTACCAAAATATATTTATTGCGCACAGGAAACAAAACGATTGATGAAAGTTGCAAATCATTATCAGGTTTCTATGAGACGGGACGACCCCAAATCATTTTCTTCTTCCAAATCTTCACTGTAAAATTTGAGTTCCGACGATAGTACTTCTCACGACTTATTGAGTCAATACCAAGTTGAGTTGCTGCACTTCGCTGGGCAAAAGGAGGTCCCACATTATATTAGGAGGTATCCCATGGCTTTTGGCCCTTCAGAGTATATTGTTACAAAGCTATAAAGTCGTTTCCCTGAGATGCTAATCTTGGGGACAAACTTGGCGACAAATTTGGCGACCATTTTGTCGACAAAGAGAATTTTCTAGAAGGACCTCGAACTTTCAACCTATTTCCACTGGTTTCATGAACTTTCTAGAGATTACGTCACTTCCTACGTAATGAAGTCATTTCCTGTTGAAAAGTATAAAGGCAAGTTCTCAAGCCAAGAAGAGTCAGTTGGTATTTGATCTGCAAGCAAGCTGGTGCCTTTGAGCATTGTATTGAGATTTATTGGTAGTCTCTGTTGTGAATTTTTAAGAGTGCTGTGTTAATACTTGTGCTACGTTTCTTTGCTTGGAATATTTGTAAAATAAAGAGCTTTATTTTTTTAAATCCTGCTTATTGGATTGCATTCACGTAACCCACAATACAATTTCGTCACAATATCCATACAGAGTGTTTCAGAATTCATGGAACAAACTTAAAGTGGTTGTAGATCAAACAATAACAGGAATATTTTGCATAGGAATAGATGGGTGGAGGCGACGCCTTGAGGCACAGCAAAGAGAAATAGACTTGAAAGGAAACATAAATTGTTTACTTACTGCATCGTTGGATAGACCTTCTTTATAGCACATTTTTCAATAATTACTCAAAATTGTGTTCATCAACAGTAACAATTCCAGAAGCGTTCGATGGGGGTGCATCTTCGGGTGGACTTCGTGGAGGACTTAGTGGAGATTTCATTCCAGCTGAAGGTTACGTGTTATCATTGAAATCGAACAGCACTCACTCCATCGACGCTGCTGAGATGTAAATGGAGGACAGAATTTTGAGCTATTAATTGTAACACTTGCTGTCAAAATGTACTTTTCTACGGTAATGTAACTAAACATTTTATGTTTACCTAACCTATAGATATGAAAGTAAACCTAAGATGTTTACTTTCAGGTCTATTTCTAGTGTTTGTGACTCAACGCTTCACTTCCGTTCCTGCATTCTTACACAAAAGTAATTGTTGTAGTGTGATCTACCACCCCTCCCTTTCACTGGAAGGACAAATTATTTTACTTCGTGAAAACAATATCGATGGGTGTATAAATCCATAAAATAATTGCAATTTGTGCTGCTATATATTATCTTCATTACATTCTATAAACGCATTTTTTTCTAATAAATCATCAAAAAGCTACCGCTTGGCTGAGAAAAAAGATTTCCAAGATCTCTTCTTTGATCCTCCAGTGGTTAGAGTTTAAATCCTCAAATGGTTAGTCTGGAATTAATTTGTATGTCCGAGTACCGTAGTCCAACACACAAGTACGATAAATAAAACTTGCAGATTAATGTCTAACTATGGACGAATCAACGGGAAAGTCATTGGAAAGAAGTAAAACGTGCATACTCGATTCTCTTCAGCACGAAGCTAACCACAAAACGTACAGTATTGTGAAATTCGAGAGGAGAATACTTCCATTGTTCGGTTAAGAGAATTTTTTATCCTACATTTTTCCTCATCTCTTTGCGTAAGCGTAAAAATACAATCCAGTAGGAGCACATGACTAAGAAATTTGATTTAAACTTAGCATTTTTAAAATTCAAAGGCATTTCTGAAAGTAATGTGTCGCTATTCATTATTTCTAGTTATTATTACTAAAGAATTCGAAAGAAAGTTTCACTTGGCTGCTTACAAATATTTGCGAGTTGGCCTTATTTTGGATTCACAACCATTATGAAGAAAAATCAAGCATGTAAACAAAAATAAATACATCGTAACATCTACCAGAATAATATATTGTTCTGAATAGGAAATAAAAATTAAATTTTGTCAAAAAATAAAGAATACAAACATTCAATTCGAGTTTTTTTTTAGGGTGGGGGGCGGTTATTCTCCCAATCCCATTTGAATTTGTTTTTACGACAACAATTGTTATTAGCTATCATTTTATTATGGAAAGAAATGAGAAAGAGCTAGTTTCCTTTTTACTCTTTTGTAGAACAAGCTTCTCCCATTAAATAGCTAATCAATTCTTCTCACAACACAATAAACAAACTATCATTTGCATAAATTAGCCATTAATTTGCTTTAAAATATAAAGCTATCTCGCACATGCTAATCACTGTTTAGTTGGTGGAAAACAGTTCGTCTTCCTTAAACAACTTAATAATAGTTAATTATTTTTAAAATTTTCAGCAATACATGAATAATGACACAATAATTCTGAATACACAAATTCAAGTCGTGGCATGTTTGTGGTCGGTAGTACCAGATTTATAATAATTGTACCAGATAAAGTTCTAAACGTGACTCAGACTCCTTTTTGCGACGACAATCAATGATGATTCCGAAGTCATGTTGTTTATGTCTGGGAATTTTTTATTTGCCTTGGATGCCAATCTAACAATCAAATGATTATTTACCGAAGATTTACTAAATCTTACTTTTTTTGTTTACACAGGTTTAAGTTGGACGAACTTTAAAGGATGAGAGATTATACAAAAACAAATGTTTTTGATTGGGATACGTTATTATTTGCACATAATAGCTACAATTTGCGATGAAAGGAAAAATGGAAGGTGACTGCTGCATGCTCAGTGCTCTTATTATCCTTCCAGAGCAAACTTTTTAACCTTGGAGCTGTCGTGGCGTCTGACAGACGCCATTTGAATTTTATATTGTTGTTCGGCGTAGTTGAGAAAAGGTTTGTCTGTTGGTAACCCCGTCTGCCTCTATCCCTCCCATATAGCAATTTTAGTTTGCAGCAATCTTGCTCTGGAAATCTGCAAGCTTGCAACAAATTTGACACGACAAGAGTGAAAGCTTGAAACAAGTTAACGCAAACGAGTTAGTCACCACGCGTTAAACTTGTCACAAGCTTGCGGTGTCAAGCTCATTACAAACTATAGCAAAAACAGAGTACGAACACAATCTCGGATTCGAGCCCGCTCCACCTCTTTTCCTAAACCTGTCGTCCTAACCATTCAGCCAGATAGAGGATTGCTCTAATAGATAGTGCATAAGATTTATTTTAAACTGTTTTCTTGATTTCATTAATTTTTTAAATTTTGTGTTGAGAATATGATTTGAAGTCAAAGAGAGAGAGCGATTTTCTCTAATAACTATGTTTTGATAGTAGAATAAATTATGAAATTAGGGTTCAAAAGTAATTACTTTTAAAATGGGACAAAATGCAAGTTATTATTTTTCAACAGAAACTTACTGTTTTTTAGGTTTAATTTTGTTTATAAGTGTTAAAATTTCAACATTAAGAAAAAGGCAATATAGTTTTCTTTAAAGTGCGAGTTCTATATTTAGTAAAAAGATGAAAAATGTTTCAAAATTTTTTTTTATAAAAAGGTTAGTTTTTTTACAAATTATCATTGATTTATTGAATTAATAAAAGAAGGACGGTCTAGGAGATGCTATTAAAAATCTGATGTTTTTTTTAAAAACAGAGACAAGGTTTATATGTAAGTGTGCTATCATCTCTGCAGCAGACTTGTTTAGCAATCGTGGTGTGAAGTTCGTCATAACATCTTCACAGCAAACTTGTTTTGCAATCGTGGTATGAAGTTCGTCATAACATCTTCACAGCAAACTTGTTTTGCAAGTGGGTTGGTCGATTATGCTTTGTTACTTTGCAGGAAGTTCACAGCAAAGTTGCGACATCAAGTTTGTCATGACAAGCTGTTATCAAGAAAAATTAAACTTGCTGCAAGTGTGCATGCTATCTGGGTTACTTCTCCGGAATAGTTCCTTTCCGTCCTCAGTTTTCCAGATAGAATGGCGTCTGTTAAACGCCATGGGACATACAATTAAACTCTCATAGGCTTGATCTGTACAGGGTTGTAATGGAGGATGTGAAAGATACAGAGACGAGAACCATTTGCTTAACCCTTTCAGTGAGGCTTTTATACGCCAAAAGCGAATTTGGGTAGATAGGTGAAGCCGGCGAGAGTTAAATATATGAACTTCTTTCAGTGACACACACATTTTTCTTCGTGAAATCAATGACAATTGCGGTGTGTAAATCCGCAAGAGGAAAAATTTAGAACTGGTGCTGCCACCTGTTGTCTATATTAGATACAAAACATGTTTTATCTAATAAATCATAAAAAGCCTACCACCTGGTTTCCATAGTTTAATCCACGAACCATGCACATGTGAAAGACCGACCAAAATTCAAAATGGTATATTATCTTATAGGATAACTCAGAACAATTGTTTTGTAATTTGTAAGGGAGTCAGGAATACAAAAACAAACAATAATAACAAAGAAATATGGAGAGAAAACGGTATATACTATTGCTTGAGGGGCCACTGCGACTGAAGATCAACAGGCCGTAGCTTTGGTGGATTTTCTAGCCTGTTTTCTTCCATTTTCTGCATTACTGCGTTTTCAAAGAACAGTGTAGTCATTGTGAGTAAGTAATAGTTGGGATTGTTTGAAAACAACAATTCCCTACAAGCAGAAGATATTGAACGGTATCTCCAAGATGTCGTTCTATGTTCTATCTGTACTTCGTTCCAGTTACGTATCCTGAAGTTTGGGAAAACATTGGATAGTAAGAAAACCAAGAGATATTGGTCTTAGGAAGGTTCCATAGGATAACATTGGCGAAAACATCAAAGTGAGCAGCACAGGTGAAAGGAAATCACAATTTTTCTCAATAACTCAAAACAATTAATTAATACGATTTAGAAATTTTCATATTTAGGTACGTTGAAGAAGACAACTAACATGTAGGAAAGAAAATTTTTCTGGTACCGCAACTGCAGCAGGTTGTTAATTACATAAATAGATTATATGCGTACATACATGACACCGCAGCATACCCCGCACTCAGAACCCTGAACGTTTTCCCTGTCAGTTTGAATGATTATGTGACTTTATTAGAAAGCAAAAATAAAATAAATAAATCATGAGATATAAAAACACATGAAAGATATATAATTATACGAACAAGAGAATATAATGAAAGTATAGGGATTTACAATCAAGTATAATATAAAATATACAAGAGGAGTTATCATACATTATTGCAGTAGAAAGGGTAGAATATTTCCCTTTAGTTACTGTTTCCCTTTTAGTTGCAGCTCCATGATTCCGGGCACCAGTAGTGTTGTTCGACGCGACGATAAAGAAGAATTGATAATGTATTGCGACCGTTTTATATTATTGATCATTGTCGCAACCATCTAAAATGTTAAGGACTGGTTTTTTGTTCTGTCTTGTTATTTAGGGGATCGCTGGAATTGTTACTCTAGGGTTGGCAGTGATGTGAAGGGTGAATTTTTCGAATGAATTGGAAGATTTGGTGGTGGCGGGTTGCTGTTCATGGCTAGTGTGCTCTGCTGCTCAACTTCGTTATTCATCAGATTTCTGATTCCTGGAGGTGAATCGTTGGAAATATCTATTTCTAGGCTGGGTATGTGACCCGGGTGTTGTATTTTGATTTTTTAATTATAGGTCTTCGTTAGTCGCTAGGGAATGGGATTAATGATCCCATATTTCGTCTTGAGGATTCTTACTGGATAGGGCGCTCTTCACCAATGGACTATGGTTGTGTGGGTTCCCTTGTGGTGACACGATAAAGTAAGTGTGTAATCTCTTTGCGTAGTGTAAGGGATTTTCTATTTCCCCACATCAGTAGTCTGGCAAGACGAGAGACCAAACATATATGCATACATACACACTTCCACAATGTTTATTGTTGGGTTTTAAAACACTCATAGGGTAATACGAACGCAACCAACCCCATTGAATTTGGAAGCAAGAAAATGCAGTATGTATTTTTTCCGCATCTTGATTCTTTTGATGACACTTCGACTGGACTAGCATAGCACCAGATGCTCTACAATATTACTAAGATAAGTTTGAACGACGTCCTGGAGATACCGTTCAATATCTTCAGAGCTAGAACATCAGGCCAAGCATCTTGGAGATACCGTTCAACAACTTCTGTTAGTAGAACATCGAGCGACATCTTGGAATGTCATTTCAATATCTTCTGCTAGAAAGAACGTAGAACGACATCTTGGAATGCATTCAATATCTTCTGCTAGAAGAACATAGAACGACATCACCGGAGATACCATTTCAGTATCTTCTGCTAAGAACATAGAATGACATCTTGGAGAAACCATTCAACCAACTTCTGTTAGTAGAACATCAGACGACATCTTGGAGATATCATTCCAATATCTTCTGCTAGTAGAGACATAGAACGACATCTTGGAGATACCATTCTATCTTCTGCTAGTAGAACATGAGATGACATCTTTGAGATATCATTCAATATCTTCTGCTAAGAAAAGGAACATAGGAGCAAACATCTTGGGAGATACCATTCAATATCTTCTGCTAGTAGAACATAGAATGACATCTTGGAGAAACCATTCAATAACTTCTGTTAGTAGAACATCGAACGACATCTTGGAGATATCATTCAATATCTTCTGCTATTGAGACAGCAAATTTGACATCTTGGAGATGCCATTCAATATCTTCTTTAGTAGACATGGGAATGACATCTTGGAGAAACCATTCCAATATCTTCTGCTAGTAGAACATGGGAATGACATCTTGGAGAAACCATTTCAATATCTTCTGCAGAACATCCAGATATGACATCTTGAGGATACCGTTCAATATCTTCTGTTGAGTAGAACATAGAACGACATCTTGGATTCAATATCTTCTGCTAG
>BGPR01048787.1:0-11466 GCA_013235015.1 Araneus ventricosus
TTGCTAAGTAAATTTATCTATTCAAATTTCGATGGATCCTGTCTTATCATACTTCTTACACAAATAGCATATACCCAACTTCAACAATTTATATATTTTTGCTTAGTTTTCTTATGATATGATATCTCTTCAATCTTCAATGATGCAGTGAAGAAGCTCTGCAGAAGTATCTCGACTCTTGGGCATTATTGTTGGCTTGACTGCTTCACAGGCCAAAAATAATTGCTAAGTAATTTTATCTATTCAAATATCGATGGATGCTGTCTTATTATTATACTTCTCGCACAAATCGTAGATACCCAACATCGACAATTTATACCTTTTTGGTAGGTTTTCATATGATACCCCATCATTTCGATCTTCATTTTTGCGGTGGCAAAGTTCAAAAAACATCTTTTAGCTCTTGAGCATTACTATTGGCTTCACTGCTTCATAGACCAGAAAAATAAATTACGAAATAAAGAAATCTGTTAAAATTATTAAAATTTACAAAAATTAAAACAAATTCCATTTGTGCTCACTTAAATATAGCCTTCGTTATCAGACATTCGAATAAATATGAACAGCTAATATATACTGCTTAAAACAATGGTCTTTTATAAAAAAATGCGTAGGTATTTTAAGAAATAATGAAAACTATGCATTGATGGAGGATAAAATAAGGTACTAGAAAATCAAAACAAAATAGCAAATTATCAAGATTTTAAAATTTATAAACAAAAGAAGAAATTCTAAATATTGTAATCGGTTTTCCCTCGATTTTTGATCTGCTACATTTTTTTTTTTTTTACAGTTTTAAAATTTACCGTTCTATTTTGATCTCCATGGCCTATACATCATTTCAGAATTTTCGGAACTTAATTATCAGTTAATTTATTTAATTATATTTTAATTAATTAAATCAATTAATTTAATAATTTTTTTCCATACGTTATGAATTTTAGAAAAATGATTCCAAGGTTCCTAAATAGTTTTAAATGAATTTTAAATCCAAGACTATTAAAGCAGATAATAATTAAGATAAAAAAAATTCTAATTTTTAGTACCCTATTAAAAATGTGTTTTTTAAAACTGTTTATAATTAATTTATCTTTAAGTATTAGCAAATAAGATTTTTTTCTTAGGACAAGAGAAGTAAATTTATCTCTCAATTTAAGCTTGTTATAGCTTCATCTTATATGACTCTCTTCTAATTAAGTTATGCTGACATAAAAGTATCGTGAAAGAAATAAATCAAAACTAAATTAAAATTCTGTGTTTAGTTTCAAATTAACTTTTGAAGTGGGAGAAAGATTCTCATTAAAATTCTAAAGCGTTTTTTGCTATAAAATTTTAATTTCCGCCGTTTGATTAATTGCAACAAATTATCAATTGTTTTAAGTGTGATTTAAAGTGATTAATTAAATAAGTTCTGTGAGGAAAATTTATTTTTGGTTCAATTATGAACGAATTGAAATTTGCTTTGAAATTAATATTAATTAATCTCACAAAAATGCAAATATAGAAAAACATTATTTCAAATAAAACTTATATAGATGCATTTCCATTAAAATAATTCAGTGCGAAATTAGAAAATAAATTAAATTGAACCGCAGATTATAATGTCAATTCGAATCATTCAAAATTAACTCGCATGTTTTTAATACTCAAATGTTTTAAGAAATAACAATCACTGAAAATTATCTTCTAATACGAAATTTTAAAGCAATAAATAAATACTGTTACAAAACTCTAAGTTTGCTTTCCTGCCATATTGGCCTTATGGTTGGAAAGAGAGATTTACAGAGGATTTTAATAGTTTTCGCTGGAGGTCAAACCAATAACTGTGTAACCTACAATCAAATCTAGATAAAGATTTTTCTTTAATACTTCAGCCAATTCCTACTGACCCTATTTATACTGACAGTTTTCAAACAAATCTATTTAAGTAAACAATAAAATAAAAATTACTCACTGTCATTCTGAATTCTTTTCAGTCTTAATGGGTGCTTTATATTATTTCTTCCAGCATTAGTGCGTAATAAGGCTTTAAAAGATTTAACATCCTATATTTCTTCATCGGCATATTCTTTCAAATTTGATAACATAAAATCTAATATAAGCAAAGTGAATGGAGGGTCACTAAAATATTAGAATTATCGCTCTATCTCTACTAGGGACGGAATTATGGAGTTTCTTCGAGAGATTCCTATTTGACGTCACATTCTGTCGGAAAAGGTATAAATACCGAGCGAACAAGGGTCAATAATAATCTCTTTGGAGTCTTGTTCGCGTTGGTCAGCTGTTAGAAGCTGAGCTCTATTGTTCTTCCTATTACCGTTAATGTTAATGATTTTGTGTCTGCTTGTACAGCTAATTTGTGCAAGTTCTGTTCTTTTCGTATTACCTTGCTTCAGGTTTTCTGGAATATTCGGGGAATAAGGCATCATTTTCAATTATTCAGCTAGTTGGACTACTTTTACCGTACACACCGGACTATTTTCGTAACTATACAATGATCCCAATTGCTGATATTAGATTTCATGTTATTATATTTGAAAGAATATGCCGATAAAGAAATGTAGGATGTTAAATCTTTTAAAGCCTTATTGTGCACTAATGCTGAAAGAAATAATCTAAAGGACCTATTGTTGGAAAATTAATTATATTCTAATTAAAAAGTGTAAGTGAAAAAATTTCACTTACCTCATTTCTCGGTAGAATGCGAAGTGCTTCTGCATAGCAGATTCAAGTCATCTAAATAAAAGGCATATTATTTAATCCATTTTTAACCACTGAGTGGAAACCAGAGCACTGCCTTTTGAGAGATAATAAAATTTATTAAGCGAAGCACATCACGGCACATACACACGAAAGGAACAGAATACAGAATACAATTAAGCAGGGTTACAAGGAAGTTCAAGTAGAGGTATGAGTTCAGAGTTCAGACCGGAGTTTAAGCGATGCCATCTGTTGGCGTACAGAAGAGTTGTTATAGTTTCTTATTCTGAAAAAACACATATATGCAACACCTATAAACACTGAAAAGAATTTAGTATGACAGTGAGTAATTTTTATTTTCATTTTATTGTTTACTTAAATAGATTTGTTTGAAAACTGTCATTATAAATAGGGCCAGAAGGAATTGGCTAAGTATGAAAGAAAATTCTTTATCTAGATTTGATATTTTTTCAGATTTATTCCCTTTATAGTAGATAGTGTAAGGAGATATATATGTTTGATTTGATCTAGTGTTAAAGGTTTGTTCTTAAAAGGGAGTCATTCTGCTATGGATTTGCTTGAAACATCAATAAAAATTTGGCTAAATACCTGATTTCTTCATGATAAATACTATCACAAAAGGGACTGAGTAGTACTATAAATTAATTAATATCTTCCAGTCGTATTTTGCATGTTAAGAAGGAACTATAGTAAATTGCTTTTGAAAATAAATGTTAAAATTTCTCCAATTATGGTTAAATTTCAGGTACAGTTACAAAACAAAATCATGTGATAAACAGGACAAAGCACGCGAGGATAAAAACATTATAAAGTCTAATGGAATACTTTCCACTGCACAGACTTAATTATAAAACTCTTATCACTTTAAATACAGCATATTTAACAGAAGAAGAAGCAATAAAGCATTCAGTCTCATGATGTATTTGGAATAGTATAACTTTACGAAGCACGAAATGCAATTTTTTCTACATGGAATTACATTTGGTGAATTTACCGTAAAACAAGCAACTATAAAACAATCGCAGGAATTTCTTTCAACAGACTGGCGATCTAAAAGATGTCAATAAATATATAAGTACATAAAACTATATAATTTTTGATTTTACAAATGTTATAAAACTTTTAGAATTAGCAAAAGTTATTTTACTTCTTACCGAAAATATTAAAAATTATTAGTCATCTGTGCATTTTGTCTATTGTACGTAATTTACAAAAGTCTTATTAAGAAGTAGATAATTAATGTGATTTTTTTGCAGCATGAAAACTTTTATGGAATGCAGAAATCAGAATTTAGGAACTCTCCTTAAAATCATACAAATCTAAGAAATGCATAATTAATTGCTTAGAATATATTTTAACATGCCTAACTTTATGAAACTTTTGTTAACTTTTCGAAAATATTCATAGAAAATTTTATGGTAATACATCTTCATCTTTCCCAAGTAACATTGTTATAACAGATGTAAACACGCAGATACTTTAAACTCTGGAAAAACAATAATTACTTAAATTAAGTTTAAATAAATACTTACAACTTCTGTTATAAAGGAGAAAAACTTCACGGATCCACTAAGTTTATTTTATCTAAAATAAATATCACAAAATACCAATATTTTGGGAAATACAACGCTCGTATACTGTACAGTGGCATATTCGATTAATGTTCTTAACCTCAAGGCTTTCTGAACCAAAATTATTTTAGTTTTTCTAGCTCTGCATAATATATGTCTGGAACTCATTTCAGTGTTTTTACTTTATTAACTACGTTTATTAGACAAAATAAATATAAATACTAATAACGGGAATTTTTAATTGTGAAAGAGTTAAAAATACAAAAATTAAAGCAGACAGCGATAAGAAACCGGTGGATGACTTCATCAGAGGCCATTCATCCATGCAGATTCAAAACTAGAATAGGTTTTCTGTAGAAGAAAATGACTTTAAGGTCTGAATTTAAAATTAATTTCCTCTAAGGCCTGAATCCTTCATTTAATACATTGTTTAAAAGACTATTTCTAATTTTTCTTTGTGGATAAATGTTTTTATTTCTAATATACTCCGGAATGGGTTCAGGCCTTAGAGGAAATTAATTTTAAATTCGGACCTTAAAGTCATTTTCCTCTACAGAAAACCTATTCTAGTTTTGAATCTGTATGGATGAATGGCCTCTGATGAAGTCATAAACCGGATTCTTATTTCTTATCGCTGTCTGCTTTTATTTTTGTATTTTTAACTCTTTCACTTTTAAAAATTCCCTTTATTAGTATTTATATTTATTTTGTACTTCGCAATTTTTTCCTGGATGATGATGCACTTGCACTCACCAATTAAATTGTTTCTATTATTTGTCGTCTTTTTAGATATTCAATCCTTAATTTTGTCTTTTTAGATATTCAATCTTTAATAGACAAAGCCATCAATTTATATAACTGTATTGTATTTCTTTTGCTTTTCGACCATATTCGGTACAATGGGTCTTGTTTGGCTAGAAGAAAGAGATTGTTTGATCAACGGAGAAGTAAGATACAGCATGCGAAGAATGCTATGAATAAGTGAACAAGGGAGTAAATACATACAAGAGCAAATAATCAATACGTTTTTCCTTTCCTTTAACGAGATTGAGCTTCCGGAAACGGTCACCATTTTCGTTATTTCGATGGGAGATGTTATCCAGGGAAACTTTACAAAGAAATAAATTATTTGTTGAATCGATTATCATTTTTTTTATTTATTTAGACACAAATGCTTTATAGTGAAGTTTTCTTTCATGTCTAAGGACTGAAGAAGATGGTTCTGTATTATATCCTTTGGTTTTGCTCATAACCAGCATTATTCTAAGACTACTAGACCTATATATCCTTCAGAAAAGAATTGCTATCTGAGTTTGATGTGACAGCATAAGATTTTCCTCGTTTCCATCCAGACAGAACACAAATATGGATTATTTTCCCCTGAAAATCATCCATCAAGAGGATTTGTTATACTTGTTGTACATTGGACGCCTTTTCCTTTGTGTAATTGCCTGTATATTAGATGGACTGCTTCTCAGGGACCTCTCTTGTCATCCACATGGCTTCGTCTAGGGCTGTGTTGTAATTTGAAGTCATGATTGTCGCATGGTGGCTCTCCGCGCTGTTCCCGGTGTATATATCATGCTGTAATCTCGCGCTTGTATGAATACGAAAGTTGAAACTGAAACTACTGTCTGTTTAGTTTGAATTTGTGTCATGTGATTGTCTTGTGCTGCATGTTGTATCGTCTGATCTCGTTCACTTCAATAAATGTTATGTTTGCGAATTGGAGTAAAATGCTGCTGCCTACAAGTCCTTCGCTGACCGGGAAGCGAGCTAAATGAAATTAATATTAGAATGAGTTAGTTAGCGAACAGATGAAATTGAGAATTTTGGACAGGCTGAGACTGCGAGCTTGCATGCTAGACATGTGCATTACTCAAGGGGATGTGCCTTCATATACAAAAGATCAGGTTTTCTTAAAATAAGAAACCACATATCTGTTTACCACGAATCCTTGACTGGATACGCTGAACCTCGTGGAAACAGAGCCAACATAAACATTCTATTATTAACTTGCAAACTGCTTACAAACTGTCACACCAGTAGTACCTGTATACGATTAATATTTTATCAATCGTTCTAATGAGCAGGCTGATTGCTTCACTCACCTGTCCACACCACCGTGGAGAAGGGCATCACGAGTATGGATGAGAAGTCACCGGATAAGTAAGCAGGTTCTCGCTTCCCTGGTGGGCATAACAATGGTGTAGGGGTTGAGTTTCCTCCACTCTGATGACGGAACGTACCACCCCATAGGTTTTGACGCAAACTTCCTCCATACGTCCCTCCATAGTGGTCTAAAGAGGTGCCAGGAAATGAAAAAATTATGTCGCTTTTCGAGGTAAAGTTAAACGCTTATAGCTCAGCAACCAAACAACATAGAGAGTTGGTTTTGGTTTCCTTTAACAGAGAAAGGTCGACATTGAAGATTGCAGGAAGAATTTCATAATTTGGAATTACGGTTTCATCACATTTGAGTTGCAAATTTGATGAATTTTGATGACGTCACAGCGACCGATGCGCGCGCACGCAATGATCAACCTAGCTTTCCGGGCTTTCTCATACTTATCTGTCTAGCTGCCTCTGTTCATTCATCGATCTTGCGTTCACTCGAAATATTACTCCATAATTGTTGAATTACGTTTGCTATCTCTTGCACCAACGTCCGATGTTACATAAGATTTTTACTAACAGAAATTGTATCCAATATTAATAACATGAATAAATATATTACATTTGAAAATAAGAATTTTTTCTCGAAAAAACAACAACAACCAAAATCACGAATCAGTCACAAGTAATCAGTCATAAATTAAGATTTACAAAGAGCTACTTCTGTCACATAATCTCAGAGTCACAAAGAGTTACTTCAGTCATATAATCTCAGAGTCACAAAGAGTTACTTCACTCACATAATATCAGAGTCATAAAGAGTTACTTCAGTCACATAATCTCAGAGTCGCAAAGATTTACTTCAGTCACATTATCTCAGAGTCACAAAGAGATACCTCAGTTACATAATCTCAGAGTCGCAAAGAGTCATTAATAACATGAGTAAATATATTGCATTTGAAAAAAGAATTTTTTTCGCTGAAAAAACCCAACCAAAATTACGAATCAGTCACATAAATTGAGAGTTACAAAGAGTTACTTCAGTCACATAAATTGAGAGTTACAAAGAGTTACTTCAGTCACATAATCTCAGAGTCACAAAGAGTTACTTCAGTCACATAATCTCATAGTCACAAAGAGTTACTTCATTCCCATAGAGTCACAGTGCACATATCACAGTCACACTTTAGTCACAGAAAGTCACAGCTCATTAAGGTAAATAGGTTTACAGAGACAGCCTCCCGTCGAATTTTTTTGTCTTGGTATGTGATGGCTATTATTACTCCACGCTCAGTTTCTAACAGCTGTCGTGACGACTATCATTCAGTTTCCCAGGATGATTAGGTAGGACGGGAATAACTCTGTTACGGTTACTCTCTTGTCTTCTTTAATTACCCCATGCGTGATAGGTAAATTAATTGCTAATAATTGAAAACAAGACTAGTTGCTCCACGGTTGGTCAAGAGAGATCACAGAAAATATCGTTTAGTTACTTGAAAAGGGGGACACCAATTTCTGCTTTCTTAATCGAAACTCCCATTGTCAAAATCCATAATCTAATGGTTGAAAGGTTATTGAATGAAATATAATGATATTTTTGAAAGCAATATCATCATGATCTTTATTCTTTAACAGAGGGATCTCAACATTTTAAAATTTTCTACAGCATAAATAAGAATAAAAAATACATGTAACATCCTAACAGTCTATTTCCGATTAAAAATCAATAAATTCTAAATTTAGTGTTTATAATCAAAGAATAAAACATTTTAAATTTACATTATTCAATTATGTTCGTAAATAAAATTTTTATATCTTAATAAAATAAAAGTATTATCGTTCGAAATAATGGGTAATAATATACAGGGTGGTCATGAATTATTGGACCCATTTCAAAAAATTAATTTTAAACAATCCTATAATGTAGCAACTACGTTTTTCATTCGTAATTTCAATTAGTTTCCCATACCAACACTTCATGGACTTCTTACTTAGAGACTGACAATTTCTAAACTCTAACCGAATAATTATTTGAACTGTTACAATTGATTTGCTTTTGTGGAACCAGAGACATGTCTTCTGCAGAACAGTGGCAATTTTGACATTTTTGTAGGATCACGCAGATTCAGGGCGCGTATCTATCTGGAAAATAGAATGGAATTCCTCATATATATATATATATATATATCTTTCTTGTCTAATAATTGATATGAAGGATAATACAACATTGTTACGAAAATCGTTCTGCGAGTGTATGGTGTAAACAGTCCAACACGTAGGATAATGAAGAAGAAAGGTTTATTCACAAAACTGCAAGAAAACTCGAAGGACAGGTAACAGGAAACAATGGACCTTGCACAGATTAGCAACGTAAAGAAACAACAATTCACAGGTAATAACAGTTCAGTACTTTGAGATTTAGCAACACAAACTGTCAGCAAATCACTAATAACGACAATAACGGCGCTTTCAATAGCGCTCAGCTCACCAACTTCCTAGTTCGCATTGCAGACGAAACTGTAAAATCGTTCCAATGGATGAACACACACCTCCTCTCTGATCCAAGTGTGGCCCTTATATATTCTCCCCGACAGGCAGCGACGTCACATGGAGTTTTCTTTCCTAATATGGATATCAAATCATATATCGAGAAAAGGGTCGCATTTTCTGGAATCATCGATTTGCCGCCAAGGTCGCCAAATTTGTCACCAAGGTTAGAGGTCCCGGAATGGCCGCTGTCCGTCTCTCCATGCTTACCCCTGTAAAACTCCCTTCCCAAATATAAGACTAGCGAGGCAGTAAAACGACATTACATCTTTGCAACAATATAAATGAACCGTAATAAAATAAAATCAAAAATTAAATTATTGCTTCAGTTAGTTTCGAGAGTTTTGCGTTTTTCTTCACCATAGTTTTTATTTCCCACTTCGACACAGATTACTTAAAGGGTGTAAAGTTTGTCACGAGTGGGCGGAAAGAAAAGTGCAATACAAACAGTTGCGTAACAATAATAATATAATATAGAAATTACAATACAGATAGTTGTACAAAAACACAGGAGAACAAAAAAATACTTTTTTTTTCTTTTGGCAAGGAAACGTTAATCGTTTTAGGTTATATTGAGGCTGCTAATTTCAAAACTATTGTTACAAAGCTATAAAGTCGTTTCCCTGAGATGTTAATCTTTGCGACAAATTTGGCGATTTGGTGATAAATTTGGCGACCTTGGCGATAAATTTGGCGACCATTTTGGTGACTTGGCGGCAAAATTAGCGACTTCGGCGACAAAAGGAATTTTCTAGAAGGACCTCGAAATTTCCACCGGCTTCATGAACTTTCTGGAGATTACATCACTTCCTACGTAGTGAAGTCACTTCCTCTTGAAAAAGTATAAAAGCAAGCTCTCAAGCCAAGAAGAATCAGTTGGAATTTGATCATCACGCAAGCTGGTGAAAGAAACCTTTGAGAGCTGTTTTGAGATTTTCTCTCTGTTGTGAATTTTTACGAGTGCTGTTTTAATACTTGTGCTGCGTTTCTTTTCTTAGAGTATTTGTAAAATAAAGAGCTTTATTTTTTAATTCTGCTTATTGGACTGCATTCACATACACCCACAAGACAATTTCGTTACACTATTATTACTTTTGCCAAAATGGCTCTAGTTTTAGAAATAATGCATATTGTCAACATTTAACTCTTTAATCTCGAGGCGATTATCTTCTTCTAGCTCCTTTAAAACCGGGCAACTTTGGGAGGCTAAGACATGAATTGGACTCTCCCAACCTGGGTGGCCATTTACCCTACCACGCCACCTCCTGCTGTAACCTTCCCTTGCTGTGGTGCGCAAGGATAATTGTAGCCCTAACACGCTTATCTCCTAAGCGATTTCAGAAACTCTCCTCCCCTCAAAAGAAGCCAACCGCCTCAGACCGGCCTTCGTTGTCGTTAAGTGAAAATTTCTAGACCGCCCCGGACCGCCTCGCTCGGTATGAGAGGATTAAAGCCAAAATTTTTTCATGTCTCTATGAAGAGGGAAAATTTGAGAATTTGTGAGAAATGAAATGTGGAAAAAAATTAATTATATTAAATGATACCTACATATCTCTCATGGGCCTTAAATGTCCTAAAAAGTGGCGAAATTAGGCTGATATTCATTAATTTTTAAAATTTTAAAAATTGCCCTTAATCTCTTTATTATAGCATTAGCTGTTAGGTATTCAACTTCTTAAGAGTAATAAATTTTATTTTATCAAATTTTGTCTATAACTTCCTGTCACAGCTTCATTTCAAAGTTGTCAAAAATATGTGAAATAACCTCAACATTCAATTTTTAATTCCTAATTAACATCATTATCTTCAAACATCATTTTATCAATGAAATACAACAGGTCAATGTATATGCATTCTAAAATGCTATTTAGGTCCGAAAAAAATCAAATTTATTTATTTTCTTTGCTTAGGGTAGCATTCGCAAAACTAAGCTCCAAAACTAGAATACTATTTATTAGTTCAGATTGTATGCGAAGAAGACAGAAAGTAACAAAAATTAACAAACTTTAAGAAAAGACTTCGGATACCAGGATATAAAAGTAATGGAGCAAATATATCATGGGAGGTGGCACACACATATGGTGGCAGATTAATGCTAGGGACTCCAACGCGAAACTTCAACTGTTCGCAAGAGGGAATCATATAAAAGCTTTTCCATAAAGTAACTAAACCAGCTTATTTAATTTTAATTTTATTGGTCTATTAACCCTAGTCTCTTAACCATAACCCTGTTCCTTCGATGTACCTTTTCTTGAAATCTGTTATAGATTCATTTTTGAAATTTTTAATACAAGTAAAGTGCATCTTTCTCATTATACTGATTTTTAAAAAAATCAAAAATTTATTTTTAACAAATTTTTTTTGTGTCAAAACAAAATGAGAAATTGGTCATTTCGGTGTACCTTTTCTAAAAATCAGATATAGACACATGTTTGGAAGTTTTTATACAAGTAAAGTATACCTTTCTCATTATACTGAAATGAGTTCTTTAAAAAAACTCAAAACTTTATTT
>BGPR01048789.1:0-11466 GCA_013235015.1 Araneus ventricosus
TTGCTAAGTAAATTTATCTATTCAAATTTCGATGGATCCTGTCTTATCATACTTCTTACACAAATAGCATATACCCAACTTCAACAATTTATATATTTTTGCTTAGTTTTCTTATGATATGATATCTCTTCAATCTTCAATGATGCAGTGAAGAAGCTCTGCAGAAGTATCTCGACTCTTGGGCATTATTGTTGGCTTGACTGCTTCACAGGCCAAAAATAATTGCTAAGTAATTTTATCTATTCAAATATCGATGGATGCTGTCTTATTATTATACTTCTCGCACAAATCGTAGATACCCAACATCGACAATTTATACCTTTTTGGTAGGTTTTCATATGATACCCCATCATTTCGATCTTCATTTTTGCGGTGGCAAAGTTCAAAAAACATCTTTTAGCTCTTGAGCATTACTATTGGCTTCACTGCTTCATAGACCAGAAAAATAAATTACGAAATAAAGAAATCTGTTAAAATTATTAAAATTTACAAAAATTAAAACAAATTCCATTTGTGCTCACTTAAATATAGCCTTCGTTATCAGACATTCGAATAAATATGAACAGCTAATATATACTGCTTAAAACAATGGTCTTTTATAAAAAAATGCGTAGGTATTTTAAGAAATAATGAAAACTATGCATTGATGGAGGATAAAATAAGGTACTAGAAAATCAAAACAAAATAGCAAATTATCAAGATTTTAAAATTTATAAACAAAAGAAGAAATTCTAAATATTGTAATCGGTTTTCCCTCGATTTTTGATCTGCTACATTTTTTTTTTTTTTACAGTTTTAAAATTTACCGTTCTATTTTGATCTCCATGGCCTATACATCATTTCAGAATTTTCGGAACTTAATTATCAGTTAATTTATTTAATTATATTTTAATTAATTAAATCAATTAATTTAATAATTTTTTTCCATACGTTATGAATTTTAGAAAAATGATTCCAAGGTTCCTAAATAGTTTTAAATGAATTTTAAATCCAAGACTATTAAAGCAGATAATAATTAAGATAAAAAAAATTCTAATTTTTAGTACCCTATTAAAAATGTGTTTTTTAAAACTGTTTATAATTAATTTATCTTTAAGTATTAGCAAATAAGATTTTTTTCTTAGGACAAGAGAAGTAAATTTATCTCTCAATTTAAGCTTGTTATAGCTTCATCTTATATGACTCTCTTCTAATTAAGTTATGCTGACATAAAAGTATCGTGAAAGAAATAAATCAAAACTAAATTAAAATTCTGTGTTTAGTTTCAAATTAACTTTTGAAGTGGGAGAAAGATTCTCATTAAAATTCTAAAGCGTTTTTTGCTATAAAATTTTAATTTCCGCCGTTTGATTAATTGCAACAAATTATCAATTGTTTTAAGTGTGATTTAAAGTGATTAATTAAATAAGTTCTGTGAGGAAAATTTATTTTTGGTTCAATTATGAACGAATTGAAATTTGCTTTGAAATTAATATTAATTAATCTCACAAAAATGCAAATATAGAAAAACATTATTTCAAATAAAACTTATATAGATGCATTTCCATTAAAATAATTCAGTGCGAAATTAGAAAATAAATTAAATTGAACCGCAGATTATAATGTCAATTCGAATCATTCAAAATTAACTCGCATGTTTTTAATACTCAAATGTTTTAAGAAATAACAATCACTGAAAATTATCTTCTAATACGAAATTTTAAAGCAATAAATAAATACTGTTACAAAACTCTAAGTTTGCTTTCCTGCCATATTGGCCTTATGGTTGGAAAGAGAGATTTACAGAGGATTTTAATAGTTTTCGCTGGAGGTCAAACCAATAACTGTGTAACCTACAATCAAATCTAGATAAAGATTTTTCTTTAATACTTCAGCCAATTCCTACTGACCCTATTTATACTGACAGTTTTCAAACAAATCTATTTAAGTAAACAATAAAATAAAAATTACTCACTGTCATTCTGAATTCTTTTCAGTCTTAATGGGTGCTTTATATTATTTCTTCCAGCATTAGTGCGTAATAAGGCTTTAAAAGATTTAACATCCTATATTTCTTCATCGGCATATTCTTTCAAATTTGATAACATAAAATCTAATATAAGCAAAGTGAATGGAGGGTCACTAAAATATTAGAATTATCGCTCTATCTCTACTAGGGACGGAATTATGGAGTTTCTTCGAGAGATTCCTATTTGACGTCACATTCTGTCGGAAAAGGTATAAATACCGAGCGAACAAGGGTCAATAATAATCTCTTTGGAGTCTTGTTCGCGTTGGTCAGCTGTTAGAAGCTGAGCTCTATTGTTCTTCCTATTACCGTTAATGTTAATGATTTTGTGTCTGCTTGTACAGCTAATTTGTGCAAGTTCTGTTCTTTTCGTATTACCTTGCTTCAGGTTTTCTGGAATATTCGGGGAATAAGGCATCATTTTCAATTATTCAGCTAGTTGGACTACTTTTACCGTACACACCGGACTATTTTCGTAACTATACAATGATCCCAATTGCTGATATTAGATTTCATGTTATTATATTTGAAAGAATATGCCGATAAAGAAATGTAGGATGTTAAATCTTTTAAAGCCTTATTGTGCACTAATGCTGAAAGAAATAATCTAAAGGACCTATTGTTGGAAAATTAATTATATTCTAATTAAAAAGTGTAAGTGAAAAAATTTCACTTACCTCATTTCTCGGTAGAATGCGAAGTGCTTCTGCATAGCAGATTCAAGTCATCTAAATAAAAGGCATATTATTTAATCCATTTTTAACCACTGAGTGGAAACCAGAGCACTGCCTTTTGAGAGATAATAAAATTTATTAAGCGAAGCACATCACGGCACATACACACGAAAGGAACAGAATACAGAATACAATTAAGCAGGGTTACAAGGAAGTTCAAGTAGAGGTATGAGTTCAGAGTTCAGACCGGAGTTTAAGCGATGCCATCTGTTGGCGTACAGAAGAGTTGTTATAGTTTCTTATTCTGAAAAAACACATATATGCAACACCTATAAACACTGAAAAGAATTTAGTATGACAGTGAGTAATTTTTATTTTCATTTTATTGTTTACTTAAATAGATTTGTTTGAAAACTGTCATTATAAATAGGGCCAGAAGGAATTGGCTAAGTATGAAAGAAAATTCTTTATCTAGATTTGATATTTTTTCAGATTTATTCCCTTTATAGTAGATAGTGTAAGGAGATATATATGTTTGATTTGATCTAGTGTTAAAGGTTTGTTCTTAAAAGGGAGTCATTCTGCTATGGATTTGCTTGAAACATCAATAAAAATTTGGCTAAATACCTGATTTCTTCATGATAAATACTATCACAAAAGGGACTGAGTAGTACTATAAATTAATTAATATCTTCCAGTCGTATTTTGCATGTTAAGAAGGAACTATAGTAAATTGCTTTTGAAAATAAATGTTAAAATTTCTCCAATTATGGTTAAATTTCAGGTACAGTTACAAAACAAAATCATGTGATAAACAGGACAAAGCACGCGAGGATAAAAACATTATAAAGTCTAATGGAATACTTTCCACTGCACAGACTTAATTATAAAACTCTTATCACTTTAAATACAGCATATTTAACAGAAGAAGAAGCAATAAAGCATTCAGTCTCATGATGTATTTGGAATAGTATAACTTTACGAAGCACGAAATGCAATTTTTTCTACATGGAATTACATTTGGTGAATTTACCGTAAAACAAGCAACTATAAAACAATCGCAGGAATTTCTTTCAACAGACTGGCGATCTAAAAGATGTCAATAAATATATAAGTACATAAAACTATATAATTTTTGATTTTACAAATGTTATAAAACTTTTAGAATTAGCAAAAGTTATTTTACTTCTTACCGAAAATATTAAAAATTATTAGTCATCTGTGCATTTTGTCTATTGTACGTAATTTACAAAAGTCTTATTAAGAAGTAGATAATTAATGTGATTTTTTTGCAGCATGAAAACTTTTATGGAATGCAGAAATCAGAATTTAGGAACTCTCCTTAAAATCATACAAATCTAAGAAATGCATAATTAATTGCTTAGAATATATTTTAACATGCCTAACTTTATGAAACTTTTGTTAACTTTTCGAAAATATTCATAGAAAATTTTATGGTAATACATCTTCATCTTTCCCAAGTAACATTGTTATAACAGATGTAAACACGCAGATACTTTAAACTCTGGAAAAACAATAATTACTTAAATTAAGTTTAAATAAATACTTACAACTTCTGTTATAAAGGAGAAAAACTTCACGGATCCACTAAGTTTATTTTATCTAAAATAAATATCACAAAATACCAATATTTTGGGAAATACAACGCTCGTATACTGTACAGTGGCATATTCGATTAATGTTCTTAACCTCAAGGCTTTCTGAACCAAAATTATTTTAGTTTTTCTAGCTCTGCATAATATATGTCTGGAACTCATTTCAGTGTTTTTACTTTATTAACTACGTTTATTAGACAAAATAAATATAAATACTAATAACGGGAATTTTTAATTGTGAAAGAGTTAAAAATACAAAAATTAAAGCAGACAGCGATAAGAAACCGGTGGATGACTTCATCAGAGGCCATTCATCCATGCAGATTCAAAACTAGAATAGGTTTTCTGTAGAAGAAAATGACTTTAAGGTCTGAATTTAAAATTAATTTCCTCTAAGGCCTGAATCCTTCATTTAATACATTGTTTAAAAGACTATTTCTAATTTTTCTTTGTGGATAAATGTTTTTATTTCTAATATACTCCGGAATGGGTTCAGGCCTTAGAGGAAATTAATTTTAAATTCGGACCTTAAAGTCATTTTCCTCTACAGAAAACCTATTCTAGTTTTGAATCTGTATGGATGAATGGCCTCTGATGAAGTCATAAACCGGATTCTTATTTCTTATCGCTGTCTGCTTTTATTTTTGTATTTTTAACTCTTTCACTTTTAAAAATTCCCTTTATTAGTATTTATATTTATTTTGTACTTCGCAATTTTTTCCTGGATGATGATGCACTTGCACTCACCAATTAAATTGTTTCTATTATTTGTCGTCTTTTTAGATATTCAATCCTTAATTTTGTCTTTTTAGATATTCAATCTTTAATAGACAAAGCCATCAATTTATATAACTGTATTGTATTTCTTTTGCTTTTCGACCATATTCGGTACAATGGGTCTTGTTTGGCTAGAAGAAAGAGATTGTTTGATCAACGGAGAAGTAAGATACAGCATGCGAAGAATGCTATGAATAAGTGAACAAGGGAGTAAATACATACAAGAGCAAATAATCAATACGTTTTTCCTTTCCTTTAACGAGATTGAGCTTCCGGAAACGGTCACCATTTTCGTTATTTCGATGGGAGATGTTATCCAGGGAAACTTTACAAAGAAATAAATTATTTGTTGAATCGATTATCATTTTTTTTATTTATTTAGACACAAATGCTTTATAGTGAAGTTTTCTTTCATGTCTAAGGACTGAAGAAGATGGTTCTGTATTATATCCTTTGGTTTTGCTCATAACCAGCATTATTCTAAGACTACTAGACCTATATATCCTTCAGAAAAGAATTGCTATCTGAGTTTGATGTGACAGCATAAGATTTTCCTCGTTTCCATCCAGACAGAACACAAATATGGATTATTTTCCCCTGAAAATCATCCATCAAGAGGATTTGTTATACTTGTTGTACATTGGACGCCTTTTCCTTTGTGTAATTGCCTGTATATTAGATGGACTGCTTCTCAGGGACCTCTCTTGTCATCCACATGGCTTCGTCTAGGGCTGTGTTGTAATTTGAAGTCATGATTGTCGCATGGTGGCTCTCCGCGCTGTTCCCGGTGTATATATCATGCTGTAATCTCGCGCTTGTATGAATACGAAAGTTGAAACTGAAACTACTGTCTGTTTAGTTTGAATTTGTGTCATGTGATTGTCTTGTGCTGCATGTTGTATCGTCTGATCTCGTTCACTTCAATAAATGTTATGTTTGCGAATTGGAGTAAAATGCTGCTGCCTACAAGTCCTTCGCTGACCGGGAAGCGAGCTAAATGAAATTAATATTAGAATGAGTTAGTTAGCGAACAGATGAAATTGAGAATTTTGGACAGGCTGAGACTGCGAGCTTGCATGCTAGACATGTGCATTACTCAAGGGGATGTGCCTTCATATACAAAAGATCAGGTTTTCTTAAAATAAGAAACCACATATCTGTTTACCACGAATCCTTGACTGGATACGCTGAACCTCGTGGAAACAGAGCCAACATAAACATTCTATTATTAACTTGCAAACTGCTTACAAACTGTCACACCAGTAGTACCTGTATACGATTAATATTTTATCAATCGTTCTAATGAGCAGGCTGATTGCTTCACTCACCTGTCCACACCACCGTGGAGAAGGGCATCACGAGTATGGATGAGAAGTCACCGGATAAGTAAGCAGGTTCTCGCTTCCCTGGTGGGCATAACAATGGTGTAGGGGTTGAGTTTCCTCCACTCTGATGACGGAACGTACCACCCCATAGGTTTTGACGCAAACTTCCTCCATACGTCCCTCCATAGTGGTCTAAAGAGGTGCCAGGAAATGAAAAAATTATGTCGCTTTTCGAGGTAAAGTTAAACGCTTATAGCTCAGCAACCAAACAACATAGAGAGTTGGTTTTGGTTTCCTTTAACAGAGAAAGGTCGACATTGAAGATTGCAGGAAGAATTTCATAATTTGGAATTACGGTTTCATCACATTTGAGTTGCAAATTTGATGAATTTTGATGACGTCACAGCGACCGATGCGCGCGCACGCAATGATCAACCTAGCTTTCCGGGCTTTCTCATACTTATCTGTCTAGCTGCCTCTGTTCATTCATCGATCTTGCGTTCACTCGAAATATTACTCCATAATTGTTGAATTACGTTTGCTATCTCTTGCACCAACGTCCGATGTTACATAAGATTTTTACTAACAGAAATTGTATCCAATATTAATAACATGAATAAATATATTACATTTGAAAATAAGAATTTTTTCTCGAAAAAACAACAACAACCAAAATCACGAATCAGTCACAAGTAATCAGTCATAAATTAAGATTTACAAAGAGCTACTTCTGTCACATAATCTCAGAGTCACAAAGAGTTACTTCAGTCATATAATCTCAGAGTCACAAAGAGTTACTTCACTCACATAATATCAGAGTCATAAAGAGTTACTTCAGTCACATAATCTCAGAGTCGCAAAGATTTACTTCAGTCACATTATCTCAGAGTCACAAAGAGATACCTCAGTTACATAATCTCAGAGTCGCAAAGAGTCATTAATAACATGAGTAAATATATTGCATTTGAAAAAAGAATTTTTTTCGCTGAAAAAACCCAACCAAAATTACGAATCAGTCACATAAATTGAGAGTTACAAAGAGTTACTTCAGTCACATAAATTGAGAGTTACAAAGAGTTACTTCAGTCACATAATCTCAGAGTCACAAAGAGTTACTTCAGTCACATAATCTCATAGTCACAAAGAGTTACTTCATTCCCATAGAGTCACAGTGCACATATCACAGTCACACTTTAGTCACAGAAAGTCACAGCTCATTAAGGTAAATAGGTTTACAGAGACAGCCTCCCGTCGAATTTTTTTGTCTTGGTATGTGATGGCTATTATTACTCCACGCTCAGTTTCTAACAGCTGTCGTGACGACTATCATTCAGTTTCCCAGGATGATTAGGTAGGACGGGAATAACTCTGTTACGGTTACTCTCTTGTCTTCTTTAATTACCCCATGCGTGATAGGTAAATTAATTGCTAATAATTGAAAACAAGACTAGTTGCTCCACGGTTGGTCAAGAGAGATCACAGAAAATATCGTTTAGTTACTTGAAAAGGGGGACACCAATTTCTGCTTTCTTAATCGAAACTCCCATTGTCAAAATCCATAATCTAATGGTTGAAAGGTTATTGAATGAAATATAATGATATTTTTGAAAGCAATATCATCATGATCTTTATTCTTTAACAGAGGGATCTCAACATTTTAAAATTTTCTACAGCATAAATAAGAATAAAAAATACATGTAACATCCTAACAGTCTATTTCCGATTAAAAATCAATAAATTCTAAATTTAGTGTTTATAATCAAAGAATAAAACATTTTAAATTTACATTATTCAATTATGTTCGTAAATAAAATTTTTATATCTTAATAAAATAAAAGTATTATCGTTCGAAATAATGGGTAATAATATACAGGGTGGTCATGAATTATTGGACCCATTTCAAAAAATTAATTTTAAACAATCCTATAATGTAGCAACTACGTTTTTCATTCGTAATTTCAATTAGTTTCCCATACCAACACTTCATGGACTTCTTACTTAGAGACTGACAATTTCTAAACTCTAACCGAATAATTATTTGAACTGTTACAATTGATTTGCTTTTGTGGAACCAGAGACATGTCTTCTGCAGAACAGTGGCAATTTTGACATTTTTGTAGGATCACGCAGATTCAGGGCGCGTATCTATCTGGAAAATAGAATGGAATTCCTCATATATATATATATATATATATCTTTCTTGTCTAATAATTGATATGAAGGATAATACAACATTGTTACGAAAATCGTTCTGCGAGTGTATGGTGTAAACAGTCCAACACGTAGGATAATGAAGAAGAAAGGTTTATTCACAAAACTGCAAGAAAACTCGAAGGACAGGTAACAGGAAACAATGGACCTTGCACAGATTAGCAACGTAAAGAAACAACAATTCACAGGTAATAACAGTTCAGTACTTTGAGATTTAGCAACACAAACTGTCAGCAAATCACTAATAACGACAATAACGGCGCTTTCAATAGCGCTCAGCTCACCAACTTCCTAGTTCGCATTGCAGACGAAACTGTAAAATCGTTCCAATGGATGAACACACACCTCCTCTCTGATCCAAGTGTGGCCCTTATATATTCTCCCCGACAGGCAGCGACGTCACATGGAGTTTTCTTTCCTAATATGGATATCAAATCATATATCGAGAAAAGGGTCGCATTTTCTGGAATCATCGATTTGCCGCCAAGGTCGCCAAATTTGTCACCAAGGTTAGAGGTCCCGGAATGGCCGCTGTCCGTCTCTCCATGCTTACCCCTGTAAAACTCCCTTCCCAAATATAAGACTAGCGAGGCAGTAAAACGACATTACATCTTTGCAACAATATAAATGAACCGTAATAAAATAAAATCAAAAATTAAATTATTGCTTCAGTTAGTTTCGAGAGTTTTGCGTTTTTCTTCACCATAGTTTTTATTTCCCACTTCGACACAGATTACTTAAAGGGTGTAAAGTTTGTCACGAGTGGGCGGAAAGAAAAGTGCAATACAAACAGTTGCGTAACAATAATAATATAATATAGAAATTACAATACAGATAGTTGTACAAAAACACAGGAGAACAAAAAAATACTTTTTTTTTCTTTTGGCAAGGAAACGTTAATCGTTTTAGGTTATATTGAGGCTGCTAATTTCAAAACTATTGTTACAAAGCTATAAAGTCGTTTCCCTGAGATGTTAATCTTTGCGACAAATTTGGCGATTTGGTGATAAATTTGGCGACCTTGGCGATAAATTTGGCGACCATTTTGGTGACTTGGCGGCAAAATTAGCGACTTCGGCGACAAAAGGAATTTTCTAGAAGGACCTCGAAATTTCCACCGGCTTCATGAACTTTCTGGAGATTACATCACTTCCTACGTAGTGAAGTCACTTCCTCTTGAAAAAGTATAAAAGCAAGCTCTCAAGCCAAGAAGAATCAGTTGGAATTTGATCATCACGCAAGCTGGTGAAAGAAACCTTTGAGAGCTGTTTTGAGATTTTCTCTCTGTTGTGAATTTTTACGAGTGCTGTTTTAATACTTGTGCTGCGTTTCTTTTCTTAGAGTATTTGTAAAATAAAGAGCTTTATTTTTTAATTCTGCTTATTGGACTGCATTCACATACACCCACAAGACAATTTCGTTACACTATTATTACTTTTGCCAAAATGGCTCTAGTTTTAGAAATAATGCATATTGTCAACATTTAACTCTTTAATCTCGAGGCGATTATCTTCTTCTAGCTCCTTTAAAACCGGGCAACTTTGGGAGGCTAAGACATGAATTGGACTCTCCCAACCTGGGTGGCCATTTACCCTACCACGCCACCTCCTGCTGTAACCTTCCCTTGCTGTGGTGCGCAAGGATAATTGTAGCCCTAACACGCTTATCTCCTAAGCGATTTCAGAAACTCTCCTCCCCTCAAAAGAAGCCAACCGCCTCAGACCGGCCTTCGTTGTCGTTAAGTGAAAATTTCTAGACCGCCCCGGACCGCCTCGCTCGGTATGAGAGGATTAAAGCCAAAATTTTTTCATGTCTCTATGAAGAGGGAAAATTTGAGAATTTGTGAGAAATGAAATGTGGAAAAAAATTAATTATATTAAATGATACCTACATATCTCTCATGGGCCTTAAATGTCCTAAAAAGTGGCGAAATTAGGCTGATATTCATTAATTTTTAAAATTTTAAAAATTGCCCTTAATCTCTTTATTATAGCATTAGCTGTTAGGTATTCAACTTCTTAAGAGTAATAAATTTTATTTTATCAAATTTTGTCTATAACTTCCTGTCACAGCTTCATTTCAAAGTTGTCAAAAATATGTGAAATAACCTCAACATTCAATTTTTAATTCCTAATTAACATCATTATCTTCAAACATCATTTTATCAATGAAATACAACAGGTCAATGTATATGCATTCTAAAATGCTATTTAGGTCCGAAAAAAATCAAATTTATTTATTTTCTTTGCTTAGGGTAGCATTCGCAAAACTAAGCTCCAAAACTAGAATACTATTTATTAGTTCAGATTGTATGCGAAGAAGACAGAAAGTAACAAAAATTAACAAACTTTAAGAAAAGACTTCGGATACCAGGATATAAAAGTAATGGAGCAAATATATCATGGGAGGTGGCACACACATATGGTGGCAGATTAATGCTAGGGACTCCAACGCGAAACTTCAACTGTTCGCAAGAGGGAATCATATAAAAGCTTTTCCATAAAGTAACTAAACCAGCTTATTTAATTTTAATTTTATTGGTCTATTAACCCTAGTCTCTTAACCATAACCCTGTTCCTTCGATGTACCTTTTCTTGAAATCTGTTATAGATTCATTTTTGAAATTTTTAATACAAGTAAAGTGCATCTTTCTCATTATACTGATTTTTAAAAAAATCAAAAATTTATTTTTAACAAATTTTTTTTGTGTCAAAACAAAATGAGAAATTGGTCATTTCGGTGTACCTTTTCTAAAAATCAGATATAGACACATGTTTGGAAGTTTTTATACAAGTAAAGTATACCTTTCTCATTATACTGAAATGAGTTCTTTAAAAAAACTCAAAACTTTATTT
>BGPR01048790.1:0-10102 GCA_013235015.1 Araneus ventricosus
CAAAGAATATACAATTTTTATTAATGTTTGGTAATTCAAAATTATAGTAATGAAAACCAGAATTAAAACAAAACCACCAAAACTTTTAATTTTAGTTCGAACTGGTGCAGGTCCCCTTTTTCATTAACAATGGATGTTAACAATGAATTTTCTTTCATTGACGGAATGACGTTGGCTTTTGTGAAAACGCTCTCTATTACAACCAAATTTTTCTCTCGCCGCATTCACTGGCATAAATCTAGACGTTTTGAAGATCCGGACATTGGTCCGGACGTGAGCTTGAAATCCGAAGGTATGGTAATCCTAGTTATAGTAGAGAATGTCTGTACAGTTCCACAAATATGATTCCTCCTTTTCTGATAGGCTTTCAATTTTGACTGATAACCCTTTTCCTGTCCTTAAGAGCAAATAAATCGCTCTTGTATACTCACATCACTTTCGGGGCCGTTCCAATATTACGTAAGCACGTTTTTGGTATTTGTTTACCTCCCCTCCTCCCTTTTCAGCAAAAATAAGCAAATCGCAAACCCCCCTTTTATAATTACGTAAGCAAACTGCAACTCCCCCTCCCCCCAGTTCTTTTTTTTTTACAAAACGTATAACAGTAATAAACTAATTTTAAAAATTTTACGACTTAATTCAAATAAAAAACTCTAACTAGGCTTAAAATGAAAAAAAAAAATGTAAGTTTAATTTCCTTACAATTTCAAGTTTAAGCTAACAAAAATCAAGTTTAATTTTCTTTTGCCAAATTTAACCTTTTTTTTTAGAATTTATTTTTTTAAAATTAAATTATTTGTGCAAGTTACAAGAGATTTTCTGAAATAAATTGATTTTAATGTCTTACGTAAACATCACTCATACTCCCCCTCCCCCCTTGTCGGCAAAAATAAGCAAATCGCAAACCCCCTCCCCCCTTGGGTGCTTACGTAATATTTGAATAGCCCCTTCAGAGTCAACTAGATTAACATATCTTAAAATAACAGATAATTGGTGGCTAGGGGGGAAAATAAATAAAATTGTGAAATATTTATCTTTTATATTTAAATATATTATTTACTTTCTAGCTTTTTTATCCAAAGCAGAAATCAGTTCGTTTTGTATTCTAAGAGATAAATAGGAACGCGATGCTGATTTCGCACAACGATCTAAATAATGTTTCATAATTGGATGAAATCTTGCAAGTAATTCTATGAGATCTAAGAAATTACCGTTGTGTGGTTTATATGAAGCATCGCTACTTCCCTTGAATCCCAAATTATTCTCTGATAAATATAAAATTGAAGCCAGCACTCATTCATAAACACACTTTACACAGTGTGTTTCGGTTTTAGTTATTTTTTCATGTTTTCTGTCATAATGATACCCAGTTTGAAATTCTTTTTAAATTAACTATCTCTAGTAAATTATCTTTTATGACTTTCTAATCGCGAGCATGAATGAAGCTTAATCATTAAGTCAAGTTAAACACAAAGAAATGGTATTTGAGAGTGGCACAGGACAGTAACCATCCCATATTCGTTCTTGAAGTTCCTCATTATTTAATTTTCTTAAATAATTTCAGAAAAACTTCTGCTATTTTTATCAATCCGAAAAGAGTGCATTATGCCACACCATTTTGCACAATAGCCTTTCTAAATTTATCAGTTATAATTTTGGGCCAATTACTAGGATCATTGATATCGACATTTCATTTTCAACTCTTTGTTGACCTTGTTGAATCGTGCTAAAATTCATGGGAAAAGAGAAATGAACCCTTCATTGTATTTTGAAATAACGTTAACTTTAGTTAGTGGATATGTTTAATATTTATTTATTTGGAACCAAATACACTGCAAACCGCATAAATTATATACAAAAATGTAAGCATAATGGTGTATCAACATGTGACATAAGATGACTGGACAACTGGATCTTTTTTATATAACTGCTATATTTGAAGTGTATAATTAAATTATTTTGTAGAATATTATTTACTTGACTTGAATTGTATCTCCGAGAGATACGAGGTTTAGGGATTTTTAGCAACAAAGGCTGTTATCCCCTAGTTCAAAAAAATATTCATTCAAAAATTCGTTTCAATCTGCTTAAAAATTAAGTAAAATTGGCATCAGGAGATGGACTAGAAAAATTGCGGATCCAATTCGGTCAAGAGAAAAAAAAATGGCACCCTCCTTAAAAGGCTTCTGTATTCTTTTTTCATCTATTTATTTCAAGTCATTTAAGGTATTCTAAGAAATAGCGAATGGTAAACTAGAATTACTGATTTCCGTGCCGCCATCTAGTAGCAAAGAAAAGATTGATAAACAAATGAATACTAAAAATGCATATACTATTAAGATCATAAAAATTATTAAGAATATAAGAATCTTAAAAGAATAATATACTCAACCTATCAGAATAAAAAATTCATTTAGAGAAAAATTCCTTATAAGATAGAGATTTGAATTAGGAAAAATCAGGCGAAGTATAAAAAAGTGATTACTTTTTAAAACTAACTTCCTACTAATAGTGGCTTAGCTGCAACTTATGCCGCCGGGGCGAATTTGTAACATACCGCTCTTCTTTTACAAGCGAATAGAACACATATATCGGAAATTTACCAACAAAAGGCGATTTTTTTTCGAAATTTACTTTCGTCTTTTTTTCTAAATTTTTGTTGTAAAATTTTTGAAGAATCGTAAACTCATTTTGCAGTATATAATAAATTAGAAACATAGAGCTTTTTGATTCGTGTTGAGTTGTTGAAATCTAACAATTACAAATCTCTTTCGAATTATTAATAATTTGTGACTTTATTTTATGCTTGAATCTGATAACAAAAAACTAAATAAGAAATTAGTAGAAAGAGGTATCCAATATCCATTTGTTATTCTTTCACTCCATCGTATTCCAACAGATGGCGCGACAACTTTACATCCTGTATATTTTTGCGTGTCGTCGGTGTTTTCTTAAAAGCAGTGAAATTCTTAGCGAAAAATCAACTTTGACGCTTCTTCAACTTCACGCTAACAAGCTGTGTTCAAGAATGTGAATTCTGTCTTCGTGTTTTTCACCTTACATTCGTCTTTTTTTTATAATAATTTTTTTGTACGTACTTTCTATGAATTGCCGCACTCATTCTGCAGTATATATTGAATTAGAAAGTGCATTTTTATTCTAATTTAATTGTTGGAATCTATACATATCCTTTAAAACATTAATACAAAATTTTCTTTATTTTTTGCTTCAAACTAATAACAAAAATCTAAATAAAGTACCAATTAATTAACCGTTGTCTGTTGTTCATTCATTCCTTTGCTTTTCAACAGATGGCGCCACAACTATGCAGACTGTTAATTTTTTTCTGTCAGTGGAAAACCAGAACGTAGAAACATAAAGAATAAATCAACTTCCCCACTTCTTCAAGTTCAAGCTAAATATGGCATTAACTTAAGCAAAATTTTAATTAATGGGCAAAATACATTTATCACACTTTTCAAGTTTTCTTTTTCCTTGTGGATTTGGGAATTCATTTTTCATGCACCTGTGAGTAGTCGTGGCCGAGTGGTTAAGGCGATGGACTAGAAATCCATTGGGATCTTCCCGCGCAGGTTCGAATCCTGCCGACTACGAAAAGTTGTAGCTCTGACTTTATTTTGTATTTTTGTTTTTGTTAGTTTGTAAATTTTGACTTCTTGAAAAAGTCCATCTGCTGGACTCTTTTTTTTCTTTTGATATTTTTTTACCTTGTTCACTTCTTGACTTTTTTTCATTTTGTTGGTAGTTTATTGTATTATTCCATTGTTGTCTCGGTAATTTGCAGCATTTATCGCGCTCCAGGTGCTTTGTTTCTATATAATTTTTTTTTAAATTTTGTATTTTATTAATATAGTAATCTTTTCGTTAAATGTTATTTCCTTTTCGTATTAATTAGTTTTTTATCTCAACGTATGCATTTTCTAAGAAAAGCGACAATCATATTTCTTATATTTTTCACGTTACACCGACACCCGTTCGCGTAACTGTAATTTTAGCAACATTACTAGCATTGCTCCGAACATAATGGAATTTTTCAGATATACAAATCGTAACTAGTAATCTTGATCAAGTTTAAACAACTGTACGCGTTTTTACACAAATTCATGCATTTAAATTTAGATATAATTGTTTTAATTTTTTTAATGACAACAATTTTACAACTCTCCTCCAGCTAAACTATTTCTTTCCCAAATTAATCTTTTTATGATTATTTCACTTTTATATTCGAGATGAGAAATTATGCTTGCATAAAAATGCTTTATTAATTTTTTTTTAAATTTCTTTTACTGTAAATCGCTTTGTCAGATAAAAATAAATCATTATTTAAAGAGCAAAAAACCTCTGAACCAGCTTTTCAGAGTGAACTAGAGGCACAAGGGAAAAACTTGTCATGTTTTAATTTAGCAGTTTTTATGTTTAAATGTACTCGCCTATATATAATTTTATTTTTATATAAATAGACAGAACAAACATCAAATGCTATTGAAATCCAGAAAAAAATTAATATCTTTGAAATATAAAATAATTAAACATTTGGCACTGAATGTGCGTGGATTTTAGTTTAATTTTAAGTTTAAATACATTTTTTGGAGGTAGTGGAATGTATTTCGATCCTTGTTAAACATTTTTGAAGCATTGCTCGTTTCTGAACGACAAAACCACGGCTTTCAAATAATATTGATGTAGAAATAGATGTTTAATTTGTTGAAATATTGATGTAAAAATTGTTTTAAAAGGATGCTGGATTTTATATATAGGGTGCCCAACAGTGATGTTGTGGTGTCTTGGCCTAGGTATGACCAAATTAATGCAAAGTTTAGGTTGACCTAATAGTTACAATTCATAAAATTTAGCAAAATTAATTCATTAAATTTAAATAAATTAAAATAAAAGCATATTTTGCATTAAATAGAAAGGCGCATATGCAGCCGAATCTAATAAAATACAAAAACAAATAATAGAAATTTAAATTAAAAGGAAAATAAATTAGAAGAAACAAAAAGTAAACAATAATAATAAGGAAGGAATAAATTTTGACTTTTTTGTCATTCCTTTCCACAGAAAATTTTGTTCTTTTTGAACTAAAAACGGCGTGTGGTTTCTGATGAGTGCGCCATTTTAGTTCCTTTCCATTTTGAATAATTTCTAATTAAAGTGTTCTAAGTATTAGAGAATCTTTGGTTTTTTATTTTATAGTTTTTGTTGTATCATTTTTTTAAAAAATTTCTGTTGAAGCAATTACTTTTTGCTGCTGCGTTTGCGCGCAAAAACGTTTATTGTTTTCATTATTTTTCATTATTATTATGGTTTAATTTTTGTTTCTTTTAATTTATTTTCCTTTTAATTTAAATTTCTATTATTAGGTTGACCTAAGAACTTTTATTGATACAGCAATAATTAAGAGAACACTTCTTGCATTGAAGTCTAGATTAATAGATTATTTACAAATTTCAATCATTAGGATCATAGTTCTCGGACGTTACAGTTCAATGGAATAATAGTCTACAAAGTAGTAATTCATCACAGGATGGATAGCTTCCACCTATCAGCGTGATACCTAACCACGAGACTACAAGGAGTGCTTTCAAGTTGATGAGCCGAGAGTTCGGGGAATTGCCGATTCCTCGGTGTTGCTTACCAAGTCCGAATTAATTCGGGACTTGAAATCCGAGCTGATCACACAGCTCTTTTTCGGCACTCCAGAGTCTGAAACCAAGTTCGAGCCTCCTAAACGGTTCTTCACCACCCTCCACGTTCTCCATCCAACATTTTATATATAGGGTGCCCACCAGTGATGTAGTCGCAACATGAACATTGATGGGACGCTGTGTACCTGAACACTCTAATCTGAGTGACAAAAATCACGCTGTTTTATGCACGTTGTCACAATTATTTGTTGTTTATTTCTCGTAAAACAAGCCGTGCCGAAACAGTTAGTTATGACAAGAAATCTTTATTTTCAGTGCTCAAAGTGCTCTCCGTCATCTATAATACAGATTTGAGCCCTTGTTTGAATTTTTCACTTTGCACACGTTTTAGCATATAGGTGGTGCGCTAGCACAAGCAACAGTAATACGTCATCGAAAGTCCTGAAATGTTAGCGGAAAGGTCGCATACACCCAGGAAAAGGTATAATGGGGTCATTTTTTGTACGAAAAATATCATTTTCACCTTTTGTCCATGTCTTGTGACGTCAAAATTTTGAAAAAGGGGAACAAACGAATGTGCATTTTAAGCGTTGTTTTCTTCGTATTATGAGCACAATTAATTTTTTTTTGTACTAAATCGATAACTCTACAACTTTATAATTGACATTGTCCCTCTATTCCAGATAGGAACTTTAACTCCGGAGTTTGCCACCAGATGGCGCTGTAAGTGGTCTCATCGCATAGCGTATAAACGTTGTATTATACCTGGACACTACTTTCATGACTATAGCTGCTGTCGTTCTGAAGTTAAAGGGGAGGGGGGGTCCCTTATTTAAGTGGGAACCCTGTATATATATATAATCGTTTCTAATTCGTGTCAAGATGTTTTCCCGGGTTTTTTTCCTCTCACGCACGAAAAATAGGTTCATTTTTTAAACAAAACATTTAAAAAAGATCTTTTTTTAAAAAATAAAGTTAGTCAGAATTCCATTCAAACTCGTTTAAAGGAAGTAAAGAAGAATAGATTCAATAATCCGTCAGAAGGAAAAAAATGTTGAATTGATGTTCTGAATGGAAATATAATGAGGACATTTTATAACGAGTGTTATTGAATTAATCTATGAATATTCAATTACTAAGCATTTTTAGTTTATATTTCAGGTGCTCCTGTTTTCGTGGTTTAACATGATCTGGAAAAATAAAAATTATTCTTTGCTTTAAAATATAATATCGGTAAATTGTCTGGGTTTTGTAGTTTATAGCTCACTCTTTTCTTTCATAAATGTTTAATTTTATACAAGTAAAGAAGAATAAATGCAATATTCCGATAGGAGGGAAAAAATGGTAGTATTACCACGTATTAATAGTATTATCAACGTATTAGTGTATTAACGCCCCGTTTGAAGCAACACGAGGGCTATTTTGGGACGGACCTCCTCATTTTGAACCACCGTCAGATGACGAGGACTAAACCTAAGTTGGCACCCCTCTCCAAACTTTCGCACCGCACCAACGGAATTACGCTTGATCCCCTACGCAAGATTTAACGTGCAGCAGCTCAGATACACGGCGGATCTTCATTGGAATCGGGTTTCGAGCCTGAGCCCTCCGGCTCCGAGGCCGACACCTTACCACTAGGCTCCGCGGCATCGACACTATTTGCGGAAATTATTTACAGACAAACAATTTTGGAAAAATCTTGTCGAAAGAGAGGAAGTCACGATTTAAAACTTTGTCTCTATTAACCGATTTTTCGATTATCCGATCTGATTACGGTCCCAATCAGCTCGGAGAATCAAGGTTCTACTGCAATTCCACAAATGGTTGTTTCGTGATCAGGGAGGTCTAAAACCTCCAAGCTTAAATATTAATCGCAACCTCGAGGTTTAATTTTCGAAGACTGTAGTACTCTCACTTCCTTTACATCGAATGCGAGAAAAACCAGCGGGAGTGGTCTCCCCTAAACTTTCTCGTATACTTTCTAAGTGGAGATTCCTCAAAATCTCGAGTTCGAATTTTTTTTGACGATTACAATACTTTCTCTTTGTATACTTCGTATACGAGAAAGTGAAACAAACCAACAAACCTGAAATCAAATATCTGTTGCCACGTTTCAAAAAAATATTACTTTGAAGCAGGTGCGATAAAATAGGCAATGCAATGAATACTAAAGCGAAAATTCTGCTTTGGAATGAATGAATTCCCAAGAAAACAATTTATACTACCACAACCGTAACAATTGCAAAAGCGCGTGAATAAAAAATTTGCTGAAATAATGAGGTCGGTTTGATTTACAACAATAAAAAAATTGTTAACAATTGATGCTTGAAAACATTATTTATTCTTGTAAATAAAATTTACAACAATAACAGATTGCTACCAATGCGCATGCGCATGAGAATCGGATTAAAAGAAATTGAATATGCAATTTGAACGCCTCTTTTTGACGGATTTGGCCCAACCTTTTATATGGACCTACATTCATAACGATAAAACTGTGTACCAAATTTTATCCATTTAGCTATTCAAGTTTTTGAGTTATAGCGTTCACATGACCGCGAACATACAAATAGACAGACTTCCCGTGGACGGATTTTGTCCAAAATTTGATAGAAACCTACAAATTATGTTCAAAGACCACATACCAAATTTCATCCCGGAGCTCTAATAGTTTTCGAGTTATCATGTTCACAGACAGACATAATTCCAAAGTTGTGTTTTTCGGACTCAGGGAGGTCTAAAACATGGAGAACCGTCAAAATGTCGAGTTCGAATTTTTTGACGATTACAACACTTTCTCTTTGTATACATCGTAGACGAGAAAGTAACAATAAGAATTTGCTCCAATAAGAATTTGCGCTTCTATTTCGGTTCTTACTTTCTCGTATACAAAGTATACAAATAGAAAGTACTGTAATCGTCAAAAAAATGCGAACTCGAGATTTTGACGAATCTCCACGTTTTACACCTCCCTGACTCCTAAAAACACAATTTTGGAACTATGTCTGTCTGTGAACATGATAACTCGAAAACTATTAGATCTACGGAGTTGAAATTCGGTATGTGTTCTTTACACACAATTTGTAGGTTTCTATCAAATTTTGGACAAAATCCGACCACGTAAAGTTTGTCTGTCAGTCTGTCCGCGGTCATGTGAACACTATAGCTTTAAAACTTGAATAGTTAGATGGATAAAATTTGGCACACAGTTTTATCATCATGAATGTAGGTCCGTATCAAATTTTGGACCAAATACGTCGGAGGGTTGATGGTCTGTCGGATTGTATAATCACATACTTGAAAAAATTATATCTCCTAAACCCTTTGGCTGAGATAAAAAAAAATTGTAATGACGGTTGCTAACATTAATTATAGATCGGTGCCCAAACTTCGTTTCAATCGGTTATAAAAAGGTGTTCAAATTGCATAATTAATTTTTCTAATCCATTTCTCCATACGCATGCGTACTGCTAGCAATCTCTGTGCACGCGAAAGGATTACGTCACTTTGTGCTTTAGCCGGCAAGATTGGAAGTGTGTGATAGATGCGTTTTAATCGGTGCGCATCTCTTTGAATTTGATTCCTCACCTAAATATTTTGCAATAACTATAATCTGCAATGAAAAACCTTCTGATAGTCCTTGGATTCTGGGTTACAGTGGGTTCGATTTTTTTACTTTCTCGTATACGAAGTATACAAAGAGAAAGTATTGTAATCGTCGAAAAAAATTCAAAGTGGAGATTTCGACGGATCTCCACGTTTTAGACCTCCCTGAGTCCGAAAAACACTATTTTCGAATTATGTCTGTCTGTCTGTGAACACGATAACTCGAAAATTATTAGAGCTACGGGGATGAAATTTGGTATGTGGTCTTTAAACATAATTTGTAGGTTTCTATCAAATTTTGGACTGAATCCGAACACGTAAAATCTGTCTGTCTGCATGTTCGAGGTGATGCGAACGCTATAACTCAAAAACTTGAAAAGCCAGATGGATAAAATTTCATACACAGTTTTATCGTCATGAATGTAGGTCCGTATCAAATTTTGGGCCAAATTCGTCAAAGGGTTGACTGTCTGTCGGTCCGTATAATTCACTTTTGAAGAGAATCCTTTATCTCCGCGCGCATGCGTACTGCAAGAGCGGAGAGGAATTTCATTACGGAGTAGCGAATTACGTCATTTGTCCTTGACCCGGTAAGAGAAGAAAATTGTTACGCATCTCTTTGAATTTCATTCTTTGCCTAGATATTTTTAAATCACTGTAACGAAAATCCTTCTGATAGTCATTGGATTCTGGGTAACAATAGGTTCGAATTTTTTTAGCCACGCGGGGGAAGGGGAAACGGCATGTTTTTGGGGAAGTATACGAGAAAGTTTAGGGGAGAACACTCCCGCTGGTTTTATCCACTCGGGGGGAGGGGAAACGGCAGC